>JAXIVD010000462.1:25000-37500 GCA_036785275.1 Cancer borealis
CACCATGAAAAGAGGGAACTTGGCAGTGTAGAGGGTGAGGAACCACTGGCTAGCAAACATGTGCACTTCCACACCTTGTTCCTGGAAATGCTGCCACAACTCAGGTATATGCTCCTGTGAGGGGAAAGGAAAGCAAAGAAATCAGGAGTGGAAGAAAAGAATTTACACACCATTAATGTTATGAAATGTTCTTTTTCCCTATCAACAATACCATTCTTCTCTTCTCTATTCCCTTCCCCATCATCACTGCCTCTCTCCTATGATATTCAATATGTATCTCAACATTGAATCCCTTTTTAAGTCCTCTACAATTCTAAATCTTCTAATTCATGACAAACCTCTCGTTTCACATTTTTTCTCTTGTCTAGTCTTCCTCTTAGCTCCTCTACTACAAGAAATTCATTAAAACCATTTATAGTACTTTCTGGAAAATTATCCATTGGATGTGTTAAGGTAAATGCTTTTCCTTACCTCAATTAGTTTCCAAAGCTGGAAGAAACGCATGTGCAACACCTCAAAGCCATCCCTGAAGAGCTCTCGCAGTCCATACTCAAACATTATTCTCTTTAATACACAGAAGGTCTGCTCCTCTGGCATCTGTAGAAAACAAACAAAAGAGTCAAGAATTAAAAGAATAATATGACAAAACATTTACAAGACTAAACAATTGCCAAAGTGAACACATTAACTATTTAATCAAATGCTTAAATTTCCCACGAGAAAGAACTCATTCCAGACGACCTATAAAGAGGATTGTAACTCAGGGCTAACTTACATGCAGAAGAAGAGCAGCTGCCAGAAAGGAGAGCCCCTGGCAGTAACCAACTTCCTCATCATAGACTGCATAAGCTTTGCTGATCTTGTATAATGCATCCTGTCCTACCCCACCTGCCTCCTTGAAGTAATCATGAGCAGGGAAGGTGCGGTTGATATCCCTGAGGATCACTTGATCACTGGGGCAGTCCTGGGTGAGAAAAGTCAAGAAACAGAGGAGAAAAATGAGTCAGTGTTAGTTGAGGTCTCACTGTGTATGGAGATTTTTTTTTTTTTTTATCCTGCAATGTTTATGATATTCCTAGGTTGTTTCATTTCTCTAACCTTAGTTATTAGCACTCGGTAGGTTTCCATCATGTCCTGGTTCTGAGAGCAGCCAGCCAGCAGTTCCCACACCTCTCCCCTCAAAGCCTCTGGCACACCACGTTTTACAAGACTTGCCACACCCTTGGGAAGCTGCTGAGAGTCTACCTGCATCTTGGGCAGCACCTGGGGGTGGAGGATACCAGCACTCTAACCATCCTTTAGACATGGCGATCAAAGGTGTGAAGATGTGTGTTGTATGGTGAAGTTGATAAAGGTGTTGGTGGACTTAAAACAGAGGACTGTGCTTGGTTAAATTAGGTCAAATTAGTTCAATGTAATGCAGGGAGAAGTGGCAGTGAATTACATTAAGTTCTATAGTATGAGAACATACAAAGTTAGATAGATCATATTGTGTGAAGGTAAGATTAAATCAAGCTTATCGAAAATTATACATGCAAGGACATTTATAGTGGGCCTGCCATTTGTGTGATTAATTTGGAAAAGACAAGGTGCATAAACAAAAATAATGTAAGCAATGCCTTATTTTCTATTGTAATATGGGATGGGGGGTGAGAAGAACCAAGAATAATGGTAAAAACAATGAAATTTAAAGTCATGTTGAGACTGAGACAAGTTTCTCTTCCCTTGACTTTTATAGTAATAATGTCTGGGCAGTACCACCTTTCTTTGAGGGCACACATATGAGTATTTCATTAATACCATCTCATTAGCACTCAATCAGATATATAATTGTCAAAGTGTGTGTGTGTGTGTGTGTGTGTGTGTGTGTGTGTGTGTGTGTGTGTGTGTGTGTGTGTGTGTGTGTGTGTGTGTGTGTATTCACTGTCACAGTCTGCTGCTGGTCTCTCTCGAGACAGCCGGCCGTCCCCCTATGGAAAGAGCTCAGAGCTCATAGTGACCAATCTTTGGGTTGGACCGAGACCACTCACACACAACACACCGGGACGACGAGGTCACAACCCCTCGACTTACATCCCGTACCTACTCACTGCTAGGTGAACAGAGGCTACACGTGAAAGGAGACTCGCCCAAAAATAATCTCCATCCGCCCAGGGGATCAAACCCTGGCCCCTCGGTTGTGAGCCGAGTGCGCTAACCACTACGCTAGCGGACCGTGTTAGGTGTGTGTGTGTGTGTGTGTGTGTGTGTGTGTGTGTGTGTGTGTGTGTGTGTGTGTGTGTGTGTGTGTGTGTGTGTGTGTGTGTGTGTGTGCATGTGTGTGTGTGTGTGTGTGTGTGTGTGTGTGTGTGTGTGTGTGTGTGTGTGTGTGTCAGCAGTAAAACCTATCTAAATGTGGTCGGATCGAGCTGAAACTTTTCCTTCCCTGGGCAACGCCGGGTTTCTGTCATGTTCACAGGGTATGCCTATCTACATGTGGTCGGATTAAGCTGAAATTTGGAGGGGGCACTCAATGGGAGCCCCTTTGTGTCTTCCCGGGCAATGCCGGGTACTCTGCTAATATTTAACATAAGATAATATTCTCACATCTTCCACACCACACAGCAGAATAGCCTGTTCCACTTTATCTCTATTTCAAATGTACAATTCAACTAGTTGACTTGTTCATTTTCTACACCATGGAAATGTCCACCACCTTCGTCATTGTCCAACCACTTCAGTAAGTTCCACTTTTTTCCAGAATTAGTGACACCCGTTCGCTATTTTCATCACAAAGAGCTTTTCTCTTCCTTAGGCAGCATCATGGTTCATTTATTAAGGGTGATTAACACCATTCATTACGTCACATCACCTTTCAGATCCTGGAGTGGCAGTGTCTACGTTGTGGGACCACACCCCAATGGCTACAAAGGAGATAAACTCTGGGGGCCAAGCTGCCACAAAAAACCTGCCACTTCACAAGGCATGAGCATCTTAGAATGGCTTCGGTCACCCAAGCAAGTCCCAAACATAAATTCAGGATTTTTGACACAGAGAAATGACTTTCTGGCAGTCATTTCTCTTCTCCTCCTTGTAGCTAAAGACATTGAGAGCAACCCTGAACCCACCAACAAATGCACAATTCCGATATACTCCAAACCCATCACAGATAAAGGGTTCAGTTTCATGCAACTCCCGCAAGAGCTGGATTCACTTCACCTGCACAAAACATGCCTCAAAGAAACACTACACAAGCACATAGCCATGCTTCTTTTCCCCCTTACATACATCCTCTCCACCTTCTCCCAATCTATCCATTCTCCAACTCCTTCCTCTTTCATCCCCACACTCACCACCACCACCCCACCCCTTCTTGCATCACCAACACCCACCCTTCTTTCAGCACCCATATCCTCATCTAACCCCAAACAACAGCATCTAACACTCACCGCACACACAACACAAACATTCTTCAATTATTTGGGGAGGCAATGGCCTAGTGGCTAGCGGTCAGGCAGACAAGCTCAGGGTCCCGAGTTCGAATTCCGGCACGGGCTGGCCGCTTGTCTTTGGTAAACCTGCCGAGTGGCAAAAGATCACCCACATGCTGCCATAACACAATCCTCGATGGTACTGCAAAGTTATATGCATGAAGAGCTTCTGCGGGCAGCATGAGCCTCTCAACAAGAAACGAGGCACCACTTAAAAAAATCTATCCTGCGCTACTAACAGGCAGAAACTGACCATCTAATGCCTCCATTAAGCCTACCGGTGCCACAGGTTAAGGACATAATAAACAAATAAATATAAAAAATAATATAAAAAACATATATGGCATTGAATGCATAAAAAACAAAAATTCACACATTTTATAAAACAATACAACATACATATTTCCATCTTACAAGAAACAGTTAAATTGCAGTTCAAGCCAATACACCTATTCTTGTTTTTCTTTTTCCCCTATAACCAACAAACTTGGGGACCACTTGGGAAAGTAGGTTTTAGGGTGAGGGAAGCAAATATAGGCCATATATGGCAATCCAGAAAAAATCTACGGTGAAAAACCTATTTTTTTCAGTTTACCCATTTTTAAAAGCTTATATAACCGAATCAGATCCCCCCAACGACACAACCCTAACCTAAACTAAGCTGACCCGGCGGGAATATGACCCCAGAACTTCCTCAACCTAACTTAATCTAACCAAAACTGAACTCACATAATAACCTCTTAACTGGGGGGTGACAGGCTACTGGCCTTGATTCTCAGAAGGCTTACGATCCTAATGGAGTCCCTCCTGTAGTTCGCAAAAACTGTGCTTCCAAACTCGCTACCTGCCTGGACAAACTCTTTTGTCTGTGTCTCTATTTCTACCTATCCTTCTTGCTGGAAGTTTGCTCACATTCAACCTGTTCCTAAAAAAAAGGTGACTGCTCCCATCCTTAAAACTACTGCCCTATAGCTTTGATTTCCTGCCTTTCTAAAGTCTTTAAGTCTGTCCTTAACAAGAAGATAATGAGGCATCTATCAGCTCACAACCTTCTCTACTGGTGATCATCCAAAGAAGAGTTGATAGCAAAGGTCTGAGTGAAGAATTCAGCTTTAGAGAAAGAAGAGACAGCTGTTGAGCCATCTGGTAAAGGAGGGAAAGATGAAGACAACAAAATTTTTGGAGATATTATTGGCTAAATGCCAGAATTCACGAGAAGAGTTAGAATTGGAAAGATTTTGACATTTTCTATTGATGAAAGGAGATGGAGTGTTTTGAATATTTAGGGTTGAATATTACTGTAGATGTGAAGTCTAGGATCATTGATGTAAGAAAAATATGTAAAAAAAATGTGATGGATGGTGTGAACACAAGAAAATTTCTATGGAATGATGGAATGACGGATAGTATGACACAGCCTTTCCATAGTGATGGTAGCATTAGTCAATGATTACGTGATTCTTCTACGCTGTTTACAGATCAACTTACGAAGGGCAGAGAGGAAGAGTGACATTAGTATCTCATCATCGTTATCTCAACCCAAAGGTATTTTGAATGTCAATCACAACATATATACACAAGTAAGCCATTAAATTTTGCCATGTAAATGCTGAACTTGCAACAGTTAGTGATATTGCATAAATGTTAAATAACTTAAATGAACACGTAAATGACAGACTCTCTGCACTATCTCGGCAAGATATATTCAATAAAAAAAGTAAAACTATAATTTGTCTATCTAAAACAAAAAACTTAATGTAATATAAAGTTCACTCATAAAGTGATACATCGTACTATAAAAAATCTAAATAAAGGACTAAAGTACATATCAAAAGATATGTATGTACTACATAATGATAAGCCAAAAGTCACTATCTCTTACTCCATACATGCAGCGGCAATTGACACTCCAGCATAAAAGCAAGTGCCTAACCAACATTATATGGCAATTCAACAAATCAACAATTAACAAAAGTCTGGCAAGAAAGGAAACAAAACTATATGGATAACAATGACAACAACATCCACAAGACTGTAAGAACACCACGCCTCACACCATCAGATCAGATTTGTGAACAGCTTTATCAAGCTAGATAGAACAAAGAAAAAGTGACTATCATGCTACCTACATTGCTGCTTAGCCATAATTGTTGTTCCAGAAATTAGTTCGGTAAAAATGTGGAATGTGTGTCTGGTTTAGAAAATATATTAGGTGAGTCTAGTACCACTTACTTCTTCCTGTTGTAACAGCTGGTGTGTAAGAGAGAGAAACGTGTGATCACACAGTAAATAGGGATAAGATAACTGCTATTTCATGAATACATTATAGCTGAAAAATTCTAAACTTATCCCATATTTGTTTAACATATTCTTCAAATAAAGACTAAACTTTTGTCTAACAATTTGATATGTTGTTTAGTTCAAGCTTTGATTGTACATAACCAAAATTTTCTTTTCTTCATATAATAAGTAAGTAAATAAATAAAATAAATAAATAAATGAATAAATATATATACATATATATATTTATATATAATAAATAAATAAATATATATATATATATATATATATATATATATATATATATATATACATATATGTATATATATATATATATATATATATATATATATATATATATATATATATATATATATATATATATATAGTGTGTGTATATATATATATATATATATATATATATATATATATATATATATATATATATATAGTATATATAGCGCGCGCCCGCACGCACGCACGCGCGCGCACGCACACACACACACACACACACGCGCGCGCGCACACACGCACCCCCCCCCCCCTCCCTCCCCACACACACACACACACACACACTGATTCAACCGAAGTTAGAATATGTGGCAGTGATTTGGTCACCACATAAAAAGGAAACTATAAAGAAGCTTGAGAGATTACAACGAGCAGCAACAAAAATTCCTCCAAGCATAAGAAATTTTGCTTATGGAGAAAGACTTTCTAGGCTGAAACTACTAACTCTAGAGAAAAGAAGAGATGGGGAAGACTTCATAGCAGTGTATAGAGCATCAAAAGATCTGGAAAAAATTGATAGAGATGATCTGTTTGTGTGGGACGACAGAACAAGAGGACACGATAAACTGAAAAGGACTACATGCATGACAGAAAACAAAATACAGCTTCCCATATAGAAGCATAGAAGCTTGAACAAACTTGAAGCAGAAGTCTTTATTCACCTCATGCTTTCCCTCCACAACGTAGTAGTCAGATGTAAATCACCCTTCCCTCTCAAAACTCTCACATCCTCAACAGAACTACAGTCCATCATTGCTCTATTCACAACCTTTTCATTGTCTTGTCTCACCCATATACACTTGTGAATATCCCTCTTCTCGAACAAGGTGTTTTCAATCACCATCTCTTGCTTGCATACAATCTTATCATTCTTTCTCCATTCTCATTTCTCCCAGCATACTGTGCCTACCAACTATATTTTTAACTACCTCATTACCAATACAACCATTTAAATCTCCTAAAAACACAATACAGTAAACCCTCTATAAATCGGATCAATTGGGGAGAACCCCTTGTCGATATGTCCGAAGATCCGATATATCCAATTTATCCTGCTATACACGCAAAATCACTTTTTAGCATCCAAACTTAATAGATAATAAGTGTATTTTTAAACTTACCTGTATTTATGTATGTTACTTATATGCTCTATCATCAAATATAACTTCTGCAACCTCGGGTGTAGTGACGGGAATTGCGTATGTGTGTATTTAAAACCTGAAAGAGCCATTTGGGAGCCGAAAGCCGGCTCTATTGAGTGAACGAAAACGAAAGAATCGGCTCCCTGAAAAAAAGCCGGAATTCCCATCACTAAAACTGACCAAGGAGCAACGTGCATCAGCGTGGGTGGCTGGTTTGGCGGGAAACTATACCGGATGCTCGCCGCATATATTGCCGCCGTCCGATTTAGATAAAAATTATTCGGTGGCTGTATAGTCCGATATATCCGATATCCAACTTATACATGTCCGATATATAGAGGGTTTACTGCACTCACATTTGCTCCAAACATTCATCCAAATCATTCGGATAAGCCTCCCTTTCTATCTCATATATCTCACTTCCTGAACCATATGGAAACACAAACATCCACAACTCTCACCCAAACTATATTTTCATCCACATTAGTCTTGATTACACTTCTTTCTAATCCACTATACAGTCAGACTTCTGGACTCACTAATAAGGCCACTTTATCTATATTATAGATCAATAAATAAACTAATCAATTAATAAATAATGCACCGATTTAGCCTATTTGCCTATTTATTCAAAACAAATAAATAAATAAACACAAATAAATAAATAATGCATTTATTCAATCAATTAATTTAGTGAATTTCTAGTCCTGATTGGTCTGGACCTGATTGCAGCTTTAATCAGTGATTGATAATTGGTTAGGCACTGGTTGAGAGGATATTAAACAATGCAAGAATATTACCTATTAACTCATCACTTTCCTACATCATGTTTTTCAAAAGTACAGCGTGAACCTAACTCTTACTACATAACAATTTAATTTATTCACAAATTAAAGTAAGGTTCCAGTATAAATATCCATGACAAAAATTTGTGCTACACCTTAATTTGGATATTATGCAAACGAATGCCTTTCATGGATAATGTAAACATATAATTAATGGAAACTTTGAATCAATCTATGAGTCAGCTTGATTAAGAGAATTTCCGTCTTATACTAACCAAGTGTGAGAAGCCACCAGTCATGTTGTCTAGTAATTACAGCACTTTCCATTTTATTTTAATCAACATCTTGATTTACATCAACTATATGTATATAAAAAAAATCCCATTAATTTTACCAAATCAGACTGTATTGCTTTTCATTCCATAGCTTTGTCTTATCATAAAAATAACATAATTTATTGGGAATATATCAGAACAATCAACTGTCTCAAAATGAGGGATGCTTCTCTACAGTGAGAAATATGTAAGTCCAACCCACCTGTCTCCATAGGTCCAGTTCCCCTTGTGGGCACTCCTTGGAGACCTCTCCAGACCCACTCAGCAGGGGCTCATCGTCATCTGCGAAAGGGTGGGAAGGAAGGATGATGTAGAGGAAGTCATGGGGGAGTGATGTTATTGCATACCTAGTCAACAGCACAAATTACATTCTTATACATGTCTTTTAATGCCCTTGAGCCTGAAGCTTCAAAAAAGTTACCCTTCAAACAAACTTAAACAAAATTGACATGGATGCCATCACTCAGTTTATGCAGAAAGGCATTCCCTGACTTTCCTTACTTCTTAAAAGATCACCAAGCAGATACAAGAATTCAAACTGATGGTATTACTTGGTTACTTGATTTACTTGGTTTTTGTTTAGAGGTCTATGCCTCACAGCCATGGTGGACCACCGCTGCACCACTGTGGTGCCCGACCACAGCAGTTCCTCCCAGTAAACAACTTAGCATCACAAGCCCAGGCGGGAACCTGATCTGCCAACCAAGCGAATGCAAGGCCAGCGCGCTACCACTGTACTAGCCAGGAGGCCATATATTTTTATTTATGGGAGATTTGTTTTCTCCCCCCTGAAAGCGGGTCACAAACCCCGTCTGAGATCAGGTACCTCATTACTGTTTGGTGAACAGGGACCACACACTTATAAGAGACTTGGTCCATATGTCCCCTACCCGGCGCGGGGATCGAGCCTGCGACCTCTCGCTTGTGAGGCGAGCGTCCTAACCACTAGACCACCGGGTGTGCCTAATAACTCCAGATAATAAAAACTGATAATAATATACTGATTCTACTCAACCATTTAATCAAATACAAATAAAGGGCATGAAAAAGATTAGACTCTTTTGATACTTAACAAATAAACTCTCCTAAGTCCTTACCTGTGTCCTCTTCATAGCCTGGTGTCTCAATGGAGGCAATGGAGGGGGAGCGTCCAGCAGATAAAGAGGACAAAGTTGAAGAGGTAAGGGAGGAGAGGTTGAGAGAAAGGGACATGGTGGATGGTCGCCATCGCTCTACCTCCC
Organism: Cancer borealis; assembly: GCA_036785275.1. Classification (NCBI taxonomy): domain Eukaryota; kingdom Metazoa; phylum Arthropoda; class Malacostraca; order Decapoda; family Cancridae; genus Cancer; species Cancer borealis. Next base: position 34,545 of record JAXIVD010000462.1, read on the forward strand.
CAAGATTGTCGACGCTGGTAACCACATACTGCTTGTCTCCCTGTGGTGAGTGGTCCACCTGACATACACAGAATGGAGTCAAAACACACACACACACACACACACACACACACACACACACACACACACACACACACACACACACACACACACACACTTTCAGGATGCTAAGAAATATACGGATGGCTTTTCACTTCATAGATATGAGAAAAATTATAACTACAATGATAAGACCAAAACTGGAATAAAATAAATAAAAATTGAGTTGATACAGTCTCCAAAACTTGCCTCTTTTGAAGTAAGGTAGAATCCAAGAATGAAAATAGATAGTAATAAAATAAACTTACAAAATAAAAAGAGATAAAAGGCCCTTTTTAGTCTTTTATTGTTTTGAGGCAATATAGAATTGTGTACATTCTTTCCCGTCAATTGTTGCAATGCAGAGAGAATACAAAACCATTCATGCTAATTTTGTCACATAAATAAAAGAAACACTAAAAAAGGGAAAGGGAGAGAAAATCTTGATTTGTACAATTGAGACATACTTGCGAGCTGATTGATCCTTTACCAAAACATTTTTGAAATATAAAATACTGATAATTTTCCCATCTCATCATGAAAAATAGACAACATTTTGGTTGAAAACTCACTTGTTTGAGCTTGAGGGAAAAGAGGTGCACCAGTGGCTTCTTGCTAAAGTACCAGAAGCGTTCATTCTGTGGGTAAACCCGCACTTTGGTCTCTATTGTGAAGCGCACCGGCTCCTGGATTCCTCCTGATGGTGTATAGAAATGGTTCTGTTATTCAGCCTTAATGCTATGATTGCATCTTACTCCTATTCAGCTGAACAGTATATTTCATATGTGAAAAGTGCAATGCTTTATGGTAATTAAACTAAGGGTATAAGATGTCAAGACACTGGAACACACTGAGAAGCGTCATAAGGTGCTATGTAAAGCTAAATGGCAGATGGCAGAGCAAAGAGATAACGGCAAGGCAATGTGTGTGGAAGGAAACAATAGTGAGTTATAGTTGGTTATATTGGCTATTTCCAATCTGTGGAACACCATCTCTCCTCCACTAAACCTAATCTTCTCTTCCGAACTGAAACAGTTGTCTGTGACTACTGACAGCAGCCCCTTCTCTGTTCCCTTCTACTTTCTCTATATTTATTTTCAATCCAAAGCTGGCTGATGAAGGAGTAAATCAATAAAAGAGTCGATGATATAAGAGGAGGGATTGAACTAGCAAGGAAGAAGTGTGTGGATAGGGAGAGGTGGAGGCTTTTCTGCTGTAGCCATTCCCTTGATAGATGTTCCTGGAGGGAATGAGGTGTAAAAGAATATATAATAGATAGATAGAAAAGCAACAACTACGAAATCCAATCCAATTAATAAATGGTGAAGAATATTCTGAAATTCTGAATTCAAGAGGCTTTATGGTCCATTGAAAGAGGACCAAACCAACATCAGACTTACGGATGACTAGGTCTATGGCAACTGTCATGAACACCCGCCGGTCCTTGGGTGTCTCTTGATTGAGCACAGCAAATACTGGATCAGATGGATCCCAATGGCCTGATATGACATAACTCTTCTTGTCACTGACACTACTACCCATGGAAACCTGCAAAGAGATGGAAAAAAGAAGCCATCAATGAGGATCTTTGAGATGAGCAAGGTAGGGATGGAGTAAGAGAGGGAGCATGATGTGTGGTGGCTCCTCTACATAATCCAAGCTTGGTGACTACACTACCAGCCAGTGAGCATTCCTTACTTGTTTGAAACTACCCTAACGTTGGTATCCTTTCCCTGCCACAGGACAGCTCCCCCTGCCTCCTTTCGCCAGTGCCCAGAGAGAACAAGAAAACTGGGTACTCATAAAGAAAAGCTACAAAAAAGAAGCCATGAACAGATGATTGTCATTGCAAGGAGGAATAAAAAGTGATGCAGGTCTTTGGTTGTTAGATAAATATCATGGCTAGTGGCTACAGAGGAGCTGATCTAAAATACTCTCTCTCTCTCTCTCTCTCTCTCTCTCTCTCTCTCTCTCTCTCTCTCTCTCTCTCTCTCTCTCTCTCTCTCTCTCTCTCTCTCTCTCTCTCTCTCTCTCTCTCTCTCTCTCTCTCTCTCTCTCTCTCTCTCTCTCTCTCTCTCTCTCTCTCTCTCTCTCTCTCTCTCTCTCTCTCTCTCTCTCTCTCTCTCTCTCTCTCTCTCTCTCTCTCTCTCTCTCTCTCTCTCTCTCTCTCTCTCTCTCTCTCTCTCTCTCTCTCTCTCTCTCTCTCTCTCTCTCTCTCTCTCCCCCTTTAATAAATAACACACACACACACACACACACACACACACACACACACACACACACACACACACACACACACACACACACACACACACACACACAGAGCAAAAGTGTTTATGGACCTTGCCTGCATACATCTCGATTTTCATGATAATCATAGTTAAAATTTAACATTTTGTGTCACTCACGGCAAAGACTTTAACACTTCATCAAGTTCCCCTTGGCCTTGATGACATTCTTTTGTGGCGATTGGGAATACTGTAACTTAATTTCTTAAAAACCAAACCAATATCCTCCACCCACAAGTTTGATGGCAAACCTGAGGCGTTTGATGGATTTGGTATTGCTGGACACATGCAATTGACCCATTGCCTTGTGACACAGTGCACTATCATATAAAAAAAATGGAGATGATCTTCCACAAAATTGATGTAGCAATCAGCTTTGATCGTGATGTTTTTGGTCAAGAAGTAAAGTTCACCTATCCCACCTATTACACAAAAACAGCCCCCCACTAAGACTGACTCAAGGTGTTTCACTATGCTAATTGTGTCGGCAGGTTGGTACTTGTCGACTGATGAGTGCACTTGACAGTTCTTGAGCAACTGTGGATACATTCAAACATTAATTAATCTCACTACATTACTTTCTGCCAGTA
>JAXIVD010000462.1:42500-127500 GCA_036785275.1 Cancer borealis
TGAGCGAGACTATTACACCATGGGCCAGGCCAACCCACCATAAAATTCTTGACGTGACCCACCATTGGACTACGCTACCAAGGTATGTGAAGTTTTCCAAGATATCAATGTCCTCCTCACACACATGAATAGACTGTAGTTTCACTTAGCAAGCCTCCAAACACCTGAACCTTAGTCTTGGGTCAGGAGATCTGAAGTCCTAAAGGTTTCATTTAGTCGTGCAGCACCTCGAGAGCCATCACCAGAACCTCCAGTGACTCAGCAAAGATTACTGCATCGTCAGCATCTTGGTATTGCCAACAGATGCTTCACAGTCACTTTGGTCCACAACTCTGCCTAGTACCCAGTCCATACATGTAATGAAAAGTGATGGAGCAAGGATGCAACCCTGCCACACTCCCGTATTCACAGGAAAGAAGCTGTGGGCGTGACATTGTGTCGGTACAAGACAAATAAATGTTTGTCATCAAATATAAAGCTTGCCTGTGTTTGTGACCATCTCTACACACTGTGATAACCTGCATAAGGGACTTTGATTTTGAGCTACTACATGCACTGAATCAAACACCTTCTTGAGATCGACATAAGCAGCAAGCATCCCCCTGTCAAAAATCACGTCGGTCCTCCACCAGTACACGAAGCACTAGGATACAGTCAGTAGTTGACCTATCAGGTGAAAACAATCACTGTTCAAGTCTCTGATATTTCAACAACTACCTTTGAATTTGCATCAGTAGCAGGTGGGCGAGCACCATGCCTGATACACTAAGCATCGTTATCCCAAAGTAATTGTTGCAGTTCTGACGGTTCCCCTTTCCCTTTCCTGATTGGGATGACATACCCCTTTTTCCAGTCAGGAGGAATGTTACCTGAATGCCATATAGCAGTCAAGACAGCATGCTATCCACGAATCATAGCCTCGCCTCCTTGTCTCACCTCAGAAGAGTTATAGCCCTACATGAAAAGCTCTGTACTGGTCCGAGTTCCCAGCCAGTCTGGCAGTGCGACCCTCCTCTATACTGTCCAGCATCTCTGCCGAAGCAAAGCCACTCTGTGACCTGAGATTCCCCCCAATACACTCCTTGGCAGCTTCAAGAGTTTCACGTTTGAAGGTATCCCAAAATTCTACCAGGTCCTCAAGGACGTCGAGCACTTCAAACCGACTTGAAACTGTCACTACATACTGATGAGTATGTGTTAGATCCTTCAGTTTCACAAGATGGAACACATTGTGATTACATCTTGATATCCTTCTGGACTTGACATGAAGCTTCAGTGTTGCAACAAGCCTATCATCAGTTGCAAAGAACTCTGCACTCTGGAAAACCCTGCAGTTCTGGAGGATCCTCCAAGTACTAACAAGATGTGATTGATCTCCTAAGCTACCCCTCCGACATTGCTATACCAAGTCCAGCGGTGCAGCTCTGGTCTCTAATACCAAGAACTTGCAATTCTTAATCTTCTGAATTGTGCAAAATTCAGAAGGAGAGAGCTGTTGGTGTTTCTGGTACCAAAGCCATGGGAACCAACACATAACTCATAGCCACCTCTTTTAGTACTACTGGCAGCATTTAAGGTACCCAAGACAATGAATGTGTCCCAGCAAGGCCACTGGTCTAGTACAGAGTAAGACTTGGCATAGAACATCCCTTTCTCGTCAGCTTCACACACCTCTGTATGAGCGTACACTGGAACAAGAGACATAAAGCCCAAGGTGTGCTTCAGCATCAATTGTATTATATGCTGACTAACCAGAGTAACCTCAACAACTAACACCTGCAGTCTGCTGAGATGCCTATACCTACTGCCTTAGGACAGGCACCATTGCTCATGCTGGATCAGTAGTAGGTAAAGCCTCTGCTACTGATCTTGCCACTGCCAGGCCTCCTCATCTCGAAGAGTCCCATTATATCTATCCTCAGCATACTGAGCTCATCCGATAGATGAGGCAGTTGGTGGTCCTCTGAGAAGCTTAAGATGTTCCGAGAGCCCACATGCGAAACTCACCGGAGATTTACCACAGGGCTTGTTGGACGAATAGGTGCCGCTTCTACAGCCCCTCCGTCACTATCAGAATTAAAATTAGGGCGAGGGGGTCCCCCCACACTATGATGGTATGACCTTTTAAATTACAGTTTAATGATGGTAAAAAATAAATATGAGCAATGCTCTAATCTTTTTACAGTACAGTTTTTCCCAAAGAAGTAAAGATATCTGGAATGGACTGAAGGAAGAGGTAATAATGGCAAAAAATGTACATCAACAGAAGGAAAAACTGAACAAATATAGATACAGAGACAGGATTCCACGAGTGTAGCTCAGGCCCTGTATACTACAACTAGATAAATATACACAAACGCACACACGCACACACACGCACACACACACACACACACACACACACACACACACACACACACACACACACTCATTTACTCACTCACAACCAAAACAATCACTATCGAGTATAAAAGCTTAGTAAGTTTCTTATACAGTAATAGCTGTGCCCACTGCACTATATGGGACTAAAACATGGAGTATGGCAGCAGCAGATAAGAGATTAAATTCAATGGGGATGAGGAGTCTGAGGAGTATGTGTGGACCAACGCGTATGGACCAAAGTAGAAATGAGGAGGTGTGAAGGAGAATTGATGAGAGATTGGAGGAAAACTGGTTGATAAAGAAAATAGAAGGATACAATGTACGAGATGTGAGGTTGAGAGGAAGGTCAAGCATGGGATGAATGGAGTGTGTGAAAGGAGCATTGAATGGAAGAGAAATGTCTGTGGTGCGAAGAAGGCTGATTTTGGTCAATAGAAGTGTATGGGAAGTGAGTGAGTGAGTTGATGGAAATAAAACAAGTGCCAGACATTAAAGGTCATATGATGCTATGTTAAGCTAAAAAGCAGACAAAAGAGCAAAGAAATAACAGCAAGGAAAATTATGAAGACAGAAAGAATGGTTATTTAGAGTGAAATGATTAGATCAAATAGAAGGTATGGGTTTGTCAAAGAATGGCAAAATCAGAGGCATAGTGGGATTTAGAGCCATCAGTAAAAACAGGAGTGCAATTGACATGAGTAGAAAAGTGTTCAAGAAAAAGGGATCATAAGCTGTTAGTGAATTACACTTGAAAGAACATAGATAAAGAATAAGCAATGGAGGAGCGAAAATTTTTTAGAATGAAAATTAACAAGTTGTGATAATTGTTGGGATTGTCAGGGTTGTTCTCTGCTACTTGTACTATGTAACACAGTGCAACCAGCCACATGGTCGGGCTGTCGGCAATAAAACTGGCTCCCCACTGGACCATACCAGGGAGGAGGGTGTGTTGGACATCCAGATGGAATAAAAACAAGACCACAAAAGGGGCAGATGAACTCACCGTGGTGAGTCATGGCCATCCAGCCCCAGCTATGAGTGAAATAGCAGGCCAGCTGGGAAATTCTCCCTCAGGATCTCTGCGTTCCTGCCCTTGGTCGGCAGTCAGCCCAGCCTCTGATCTGACTGGTTGGGGTGCGGCTTGCAACCCTTTCCTGTAAAACTCTTCTACTGCCACGACCAGTTTAAGAAGTAGAGGTCGGGGTCAAGGATCTGGGCGTGGTCTTGGCCGCGACCCTGACCCAGTTTTGCTGGGGAGGTTCATCCACTCAGATCACTCTGATGCCAAGGCATAAGGAAGGCCTGATGGACCAAATGACGGGTGCAAGACAAAGCCCACGGTACCCCTGCAACCTGAATAGTGTGGGAGGATCTGCTCATCCTACTTTTAATTTTGGGGTTGGCCGAGAAGCTGCAGAAGCGGCATCTACTCGCCAAACCAGCTCTGGTGTAAATCCCCAGCGGGTTCTGCATGTGGGCTCTTGGAACATACTAACATCAAGAAGTCTTACGGTGGATTGGCTTGGCCCGAGGTGTTATGGACTCACTCAGCATGAGTATCTAGCGTTGTTGGTACCTGTGCAGACGGGCAAAGATTTGAATCTTCAAATCGCTGGTGATCCCTGTCTTACTGTATGGCTGTGAGACATAGACACTGAACACCGATCTGAAGAGACAGATTGATGTCTTTGGTAATAAATGCCTTCGCAGTATCATGGGGTATCATTGCAATGACTTGGTGTCAAATCGGTGACTGCTCCGTGAGACTGAATCAAGGCCTATTACCAGCATAGTCCACCAACGTCAACTCCGGCTATATGGACATGTGGCACTTTATCCAGAAGCTGATCCTGCTTCTCGGATTGTTTCTGAAAGGGATTACCCAGGATGGAGGAGACCAAGTGGGTGCCCACAAAGTTCATGGCTGGGGCAAGTCGATGCTTCCTGTTGGGAATTACTTGGTATGGGAAGGGGACTTGCATGGAGACTTGCACGGGTTGATCGGCGGAGCTGGCGTCAGAGGGTTGGCGAGGTGACGCACCACTTGGAGCATGCCCCCCAATGATTGATTGATTGATAGGTTTACTGGGATCATTAGAGGAGTAGGAAGTATGAAAGTAAGGGCAGTATCTAGGTAGGAAGGATCTTAGAGAGAGGAAATATATAACAAGGATTCACGAGACAATCAAGTAGGTAAGGGATAGTCAAGAAAAGATTTTCTGCTAGATGTAGCTGAAAGGATTAGAGGGAAAGAGGGAAAAAGGGTGAAGGGGAAGGGAGAGGGAATGATGGGGAAGGAGTAGGAGTAAGGAAAAGGGGGTAGGGGAGTGGAGGAAAGGTCACAGGGTGGGGAATGAACTTCTGCTGGAACACAGACGGTATTATGGGAAGTTGAATGTGATGAAATAGAGGATAACAAAGGAAGGAAGTGAGACATCAATGAAAAGTTTTGCTATAAAGGCTTCAATATTAGAGATTGTCTCACTAGGAGAAGGAAAAAAGAAGACAGTAGGGATAAAAGTTTTCTTGGTAGAAGAATGTAGGGAAAATTTTTATTGATTAAGGATGAAGTAGGATCAGTAGATGGTTTTGGAGCAGAAGCACAGGAACGATGCTTGATTGGTGTAAGAATACAGCGTGGAAGGGGAGCAAGGTTTGAAGTTCAAGGAGTAGAGGTTAGGATGTCAGGGTGTAGTAAAGAAAAATATTAGTCCTTGGTACTGAAGGTACTACAGGACGGATGTTAGAAGTGGAAGGTGAAGAAGCAAGAGATTGGGATGAAGAGAGGGTAATAGCAGTGGAAGAGATAATTGTGCTAGATGAAGGAACAAAAGAAGTGGGAGAGCAAGAGGTAAGAGTGGAGGAAGGGATGCAGTAGAGGCAAAGGTAGTGTTAGACATGGTCCGATGAGTGTTGGTGGAGATGCACTGAGACAGAGGAGCCTGTTGGAAGTCACTGAGATGGGCTTCTTGTCTAGCTTCTTTGAGTGTCAGGCCATGTATGAAGAGGAGAGCAACCTCTGATTCAAATTTGTGGACGGGACAGCCTCAGAACATATTATGTTCTTGAGTGCATTTTTTTTTTTTTTTTTTTTTTTTTTTACATTAAAGGGTACTGGCCAAGTTTGCACAAATGTGCTTTGTTGAGGGGCAGTTTGCACTGGTATGGCCAGTTGAAACACAGAGAGGTTAACATACAGTGGATTTACAGTATTTTGCTGGATGTCCAATTCTCCAGCAGTTTTGGCCCTGACGTGGGGAAGGAATATAAGGTTTAACCTTACAGAAGGCCTTACCTATCTTTACACTGTATGGAAGATCTTGTCCTATGAATGTAAATTTTGCAATATTTGCTGCATACTTGCGGTAGCCACGAGGGTTAACGGTAAAGTAGAATACATTTACAATATCATGCTCATCTGCAATCAGTTCAAAGAGGTCAAACGAACAGTCGGGCCAACTGATGCCCACTGGGGAAATTTCATGGGGCATGAGAACAGTACCAGTACGAGTGCTCAGAGAACACTGAGAAAGGTTTCCCATCAAGGTCTTTGAAGGCAAACATAGTTTCAGCTTGGAATTCCGAGTCAACGATGACAAGACAAAATCCGTCAGGTCTTGCGTGGAAGATTTCCTTTCTTACCTGTCTTTGGATGCATTTTTGAAATTGGAAAGTGTTTACTCAGTAGGGAACATGAGCAGGGATATGAATATATTTGTTCCATCAGCAAGGACCAAAGAGGCTGAATAAATTTAGGAAGGTTATTAGTGGTAATGGATGGGCGTGGGCGAAGATGAGAGAAAGAGTGGACAGTCTAGGTTATAGAAGAGAGAGAGGTCAGAATAGAAGCTTGGTGACTGGTTTTACTTTTTGGTTCTAAGATAGTTATAATTGAGGAAGATACAGTTGTAGAAAGAGGGGTTGATGTTGGTGTTAGGGAAAAAATTGCAAGAGAAGATGGAAGGGGTGAAGGAGTTGACAGGTTGGCAGTTAGGGGAGCTTTCAGAATTGTGGTCAGAAGCATGTCCTTGTCAAAGCTAGGGATGTCAAGGGGATTAATTTCTTGAGATGCATTCCCCAATGTACCTGCTAATTGCAAATTTTCATGACTGGCCATGGCGAGCTGAATGTAAATGGAGGATGCAATTTGTCTGCTCCCCATAACCCCCATGGGAAATAAAGGCAATGAAAAAGGAAGGGTATACCATGCCCATGGCACCCTCAGGCAGTTCATGATTGAACTCGTAGTTAGCCTTTCATCCCCTCAGCACACCTCTCACACTTTAGGGAGAGAGGGTGATGGTGTGATGGTAGGAAGGAGACAGATGCAATAATGGTAAAAATAGCTAGAAAAAAAATTAAAGCCAAGCAAAAATTTGTTTGGAACAGAAGTCCGAGGCATCGCAGCATCGGGCCACAATCTCTGGTCCTCAAGCTCCTCCACAATGGTAATGGGCTTGGAAATGGATAAATGAATGAGAAGCAGTGGTGAATGCATGATTAATGATGCAGCCTTGATGATCCCTGAAGGTGGTTCTTGTGAATCTAATGTGACCCTTGGATCATGTCGGGTGCAGAGAGGAAGAAGGCATGAGTTAAATATAAAGCAGCAGGGATACACCTTTGGATTCTGTTGTGGATGCAACCACCGCCCTCAGCCCCATTTGCTTCACTGATCTCACCCATACTGTTTGGGCAGAATGTGCTTCTCTTCTCCCATGGGGGTCTAGGGGCCAAGTGAGAGGAGTGTATATGTATGTATGCATGGGTGTGTGTATCCATGCCTTTACTTGATTATCCCCTTTAGGGGGATAACAGCCTGGTATATAGATAGATAGATTGGTAATCCATTAAAGATCAGGAACAAAAGACTGCTGTTAACTGACTTTTGACTATCACTCTAACATTAAACACAAACTCTTTCAGTCTCCAGTTTGCAGCCATTAACTAACCCCCCCAACATAAACACACCTACCTGCCCATTCATTGGTAAAATAAGGACTTACCATTTCCAGTAAGTTCATGTCAGCATGTTTCACCCTCCTGCCATGAGCAACAAGGAGACCAAAGCACCTCTCAACACAGAGGTCAGCTGGTGCTGAAGGATGATGGGCCAGGCTGGGCAGGCTGCTGGGTGGGGCTGGGCTTACTGTCAGGACTAGCTGCTTCTCTATGTTGTTACGTAGCTTAAAGAATTCCTTGTCCCGTGGCACTATGTTGAAGTTACCCTACACAGCAAAAAAAAGGTTTTGATTAGTGCTTTCTGGTAACCTCTGGTTATCCTAATGCTCTTCCTTTTTCACTTTCTTGACTTTATCATCCCATTCTTATTGTTTATACTAATTTAGAAGCATGTTTCCCTCTCGTAACAAACATTTGGCCATCATTACCTGTATCTAATCCTATGTATACGAATATGAGTTTCTAAACTGTTACTTAACTACTACCCTGTAATATTCTTTCTTGAGCTTCTTATTTCCCATGCATTTGGTAAAATAACTTGATAAACATCTACACACAAAGCATCTCAGCATGAGATGTGAGGCTCTTGTAGTCAATAAGCAATAAAGTATCAGTGGTTATTATTAAATTACATAAAGTCTGTATGATTGCAAATATGAAACTTAGTGGCAACTTCACACTGAAAAATGTTCAAGTTTTTCTATAACTGTCACAATACATAGGATCATACCATCAAGAATATTTTTGACAAATGTATAGTATCATTAACTTGGCAACTAACACCATGCTACATTATAATTCTTTCTCTCCATTTTTTGTTTTGCCTCTTTTTAGCTGTACATTCTTAGTGCGTCGAGGTAAGGTTGAAGAATATGAGTAGCTGTGTCTGCGTTTTAATAACTATATGTAATTATTATATCATCTGCATAAGAAGCTACGTGTATTTCTGGTGTGTGAGGTATGGGCATATCTTGTCTGTGCTTGCCAGTGCTTTCAGTCAATTAATTATTTTCTCATTTTCTCATATAGTACCTTGCTATCCTCCTCCTTTATTTCCAAAGAAATATCAAAGAGGTGGAGGAGATCATCTGGTTGCCGACTGGGACAGGCCTCCTCACGCTGATCCATCTTGCTCTTAGGCACACGACGGAACGCAGCAGCAAAGGTAATTAAGACACGTGCCACCTAGTACAAGAAGAGAAATGCTTCATCATACAAGAAAGCAGCAACCTTAAAAGGTTGAGTGGGAGGAATCAGAAGTTATAACAAATCATATTTTCATAAAAGAAAACCATAGGTAGTGCAGAAAAAAGTAAGAAGAGGAAGAAAGGGAAAATGGTAGAGAAAAACATTCACCTACGTTCATATATACAAATGTCAACCCTATACTAGAGCAGCAATATAGGATGACTTATTACTCTGAAGGAACAATCCTATGTACCAGGTAGAAATCAAAATGTAAAGATAAAGTGCCCTTTAGTATAGAAATCTATTTATATATCTATATTATTTATAGTTTCTGATGCCTCGTTCTCTCTGGAAATATCCCTCAATGGGAGGGTCACGGTAAAAGAGCCTACACCTTTCCGTATCCAAATAATCTCTCCTTGCTTGTTCAAGGCCTCCGCCTCTATCAGCACATGCATGTACTCTTTTACTCCTTCCCTCTTATAACTGGCCTTCCTCTCCTCCTAGATTCCTCAATTTCATTCACATACATTCTTTCACAAACTCTTCACTCCTCTTTGTCTCAATATGACCAAAGCATCTCAATGTATTTCTTTTCACCCATTCCACTACATCACACCACTCCATTTGCACAAGATCCCATGACACCTTTTATACATGCTTTCATTGCTCTCATCCTCTTATTTTGTTATGCAACATGCAGAACCAAAATTCTACTGAGGAAAGGGCTATGAAGCTCAGGAAAAATTTGGAATTTAATCTTATAAATACCAGTATTTGTATGGTTAGTTTTACTCAAGAAGTTCAGTAGGAAAATACTCAATAGTCTACAATCTTTGACCAAAACTCTACTGAGGGGAGAGGTAAGAAACCCAGGGAAAAAGTGGTGTTATTCCTAAATATTCCAAGCCAAATATTTGGTGCATCTTATACTACGGTGCATCTTATATGGCTGGAAATACGGTATATACCAGGCTGTTGTCCCCCTACAGAAAGGTAACCAAGACAAGGCACTTAGGGTTTGGGGGAGCCATTACTCTCCCTTCTCCGTCTGTGCCCTGTCATTTTGTAGGAGAGAATACAGAGGAAGGGATTCCCAAACCTCTCGCTCCATCCATTTTCATCGCCTTTTTTGATCCGTAGGGAATTAAGTGGTAGTATCATTGCACCCTACTATCATTTCTTTACTTATTCCCTTATGCAAGGCAGATCCTTCCTTCATAAACATCCCATCACACACAGTCTAGATGAATACAGCATCATCCTACCAAACAAAGATTCCACATATCTCCTATCATTCACCTGGTCCCTCTAATGAAACTCAAAGACACTCTCCATGGATTGAGAAAAGACTAACACTCTGCCCTAAAACAAGACCAAAATTTTCAAAACACTCCACATGGACTCACTGCTTCAGGTATCTGACAGCGAAACACATGGCATTGGAAGATAGCAGTCTCTTGGGTATCGCCATGGGAGGAAGTGAAGGCAAAGCAGCAAGCCTCAGACGTGTCTGCCTTGCCCCGGGCACAGAATAAGATACGGTGGATCTTGAAGCGTGTCATCTCTATGCTGTTGTTGGCATCGTAAATTCTGTTGAGTAAAGGGAGAAGAAGCAGAAGAATGGTTTTGTTAGTTTCTGTGGCTATTGAAAAGAGGTAGAATTAGTGTTTAAATAGGCTGGAAAAAACCTCAAACAACCTCTGAAGTTCCAGTTCATTCTCTTCTAAAAGTACAACGTCAATAGGAACAGGTTTGTTACCAATGTCTACACTATAGTTTTCACTTTACATTTCATCTGCCTATCACCCCATCCTTGTACATATTTGATATACAGTTACAGTATTATAAAAAAAAAGTAAACCAAATTATCGCTTAATACAATTCACTTTAATTCAGTAGTGTGCAAGCAGCAAAGGACATGGGAGGCAACATGCCTGATAACTAAAATTTCATAACATATATATTGTAGTTTTACAAACACCAATACTGCCAGACAGTTTGTTCACCACAATAGTAACTACTATACATCATGAATGCTGCAGCAATGTATGTACTACACCACTTGTATCCATTCACAGGAATCCTGGCTATGCCACTGTAGGTACAGGCACTGACTTGCCCATAAAATGTTCTGGTTTTCTCCAACAACTGCCTATCTACACTGTATATGTTAAGAACAACTCAAAGTGTATCCAACCTTCCCATCGTTCCACAGGTAAATATCCTTCCTCTTCCATCAACTCTACATCAAAACACCAAACAATATCATTTCTCCATTCCTGTCTCTGAAAACTCACATTACGTAGCCTTCAGAGTTTGAGGGGACGGAAACAGACACCTCTAGTGCTTGGTCCTGGGCCTGTGCATTGAGTATGGCCATGTTGCGCTGGATCTCCACTTCACTGCGGGGTGCATTGATTGAGGCTGCCCCCAGGTAGGTCACTCGGTTGAAGATGGTGTAGTCCCCACTGCCATCTTCAGCATGCACCCTCTCCACTACAATGAGGAATTAGTGGTGGTGTAAGTGATGACAGTAGTAGTGCAGATAATGATTTAAAGATATAGTGGTATGATGTGATATTTTCTTGTATAGTACAATCGGGCATCTCACATACTATCATTTCAAGATTTTAGTATCTTGAAGTATTTAAAAAGGTGTATGACTTTGCTACACCTTATGGGGTGGGTCTGCTAGAAGCAGGAGTGATGTAGTCTCAGGGAGAGAGAGTAAGCATTTGGGGATAGTGTTATGCAAATATGGACAGATGGAAGGAAAAATAAGAGAGGGCTGTGAAAGTTAGGAGTGTTATAGGATCAATTGCAAGGATTATGGAAGAGAGGAATGCCCATTGACGTAATGAGATGCTTATTGAGGTAATGAGATGCTTAAGAAATAGTATTTTCATGGCAACATTACTGTATGGATCAGAGACTTGGATGTGGAATAAAGTACAGTAGTCAAGAGTACATGCTGTGGAAAGAAAACAGTGGAGTAACAAGATAGGATGATGAGAGAAATTAAAACGTGTATGAAAGATGTGGCATGGGAATTTATGTAAATGGAGTGGTCTCCCTCCTTCCCAACTTAGCATCCTCTGGCATTCTCTAGCACACTCCATAACACTCAAACATGCAAAACAACACCATAACAGCTCAGCATTAATTAAGGCGTACTGTCATCATCTGAAGCAGTCTGGGAGAAGCTTGGATTGTTCTCCCCAAGGGTCCTATCATCAGGTTGACCAGGTCCCTCACTTTGGCTTGATCCTTGAGATACCTGAGACATGTGTGACATCTGGGACACCTGGGTCTCAAGGGGTGGTGGGGAAGGGAAGACTGGTAAGTCATCCTCCTCTTCCTCCTCCTCTTCATCATTATCATCTCTCCTGGCAGCAGATGTTCCATTGGTGGGCGGGGATGATCCATCCGAGCTTTTCTCTCTCATGACCTATAATTATAGTGAAGAGGTAACAGTCAGTCATGCATCATGTAAAAGAGAGGAAAGAAATGAGGAAGGAAGGAAAATATGAATGACAGTAACTTAGAAAAATAATAAGAAAGTAACCTAATGCTTAATTGTAATTAATATAAATTAAAGCAATTGGTATACAAGTAAGCTGCAAACATCTAGCAATAGTATTCTGTACAGCTAAATGGAATCTGTGGACTGTATACAGTTCCATAATATTTGCACTCAATTTCTTAAGATGATCAACATATCAGATACAAAAAATCATTTCTGATCAGTTCTGT
This sequence comes from Cancer borealis, assembly GCA_036785275.1. NCBI lineage: Eukaryota > Metazoa > Arthropoda > Malacostraca > Decapoda > Cancridae > Cancer > Cancer borealis. The sequence continues at coordinate 54,789 of JAXIVD010000462.1, forward strand.
ATAAAAAATATGAATAAAAATAGAATTCCGTAAGCACTTTTTTACATAGTTACTACAAGAGGAATGTGTAGCTTAGCTGGCTGTGAAGAAACTCAATTTTTCTAGGTGATAACACTGGTTTAGAATAATGGCGATTCAAACAAATATCTGCTACTTGAGAGTATTACTGCAAAAGATGCATCAGTTTTCATTATTTCTTGCTTCTTTGCTTCTCTCTCTCTCCATTTATTTTCTCTCTTGAATAATTATCTGTATATAAAGCTATCCAGCTAGTATCCCCCTTGAAGGACAATGTTTTATGGTCCAGGAAGACATTACTCTCCTCTCACCTTGTCTTTCAAAATGATAGATTACAGAGCAAGGGGTTTCCCAAACCCTTTTCTCTGTCCCTCTTAGTTGTTTTTTATTACTCACAGAAAATATGGTGTTAACATTCTTGCAGCCCACCACAGGGTAGTGGACAAAACAAGGCAAGAGCGCATATGCATGCAGACACACACACACACACTGCTCCCGTGGTTCAGTGGTTAATATCCCCACCTGCACCTGGCAAGGAATGGATTTGAACTCTGTTCAAGTCGCTAAGGATTTTTCATTGACAGGGAGCAGTTACTGCCCCAGTTGGGGAAGGTGATGGGAGTGTGTGATGTGTGAGTGATCTCAGCTTTACCCATAGATCCATTTCTATGAGCTCTGAGCTCTTTTGGAGAAGGTAATAGCTCATGATCACAAGTCACCTTGTACACGTGATCCTCCAGACCATGGTGAATAATACAAAAGGAGTTTGCTCAGTCATTGTCGGCCTAAATGCATCAGGAAATGAAAGCCACAGCTCTCGACACTTCCTCGGAGAAGTGACGAGCGTGAAGGCTAGGCAGCGACTGGCCTCTCATTGTTATTGTTTTGATCTGCATTGCCTCTGAGTGTTCTATTATCACCCAGCGAATCCATATCACAATCCAGAACAGATCAGGGGGTGTAGATAGAAGAGGCCTTAAGTGGAAGTTGGTGAGGAAGGGCTAGGGAAGATATGTTATTGTTTGGAAGGGGAGTTCCCTTCCATAAAAACATCAGGTAAATGTCTTTCTGGGATTTCTTCTTTTTCTCTTTTCTTTCTCTTAGCACCACTCGACTCTGCTTGAGACTCACTGTCTCCAAAATAAATTTGTCCGATAAGATTTGTCTTTATCTATGTTTTAAAATGTTTCTAAAACGGGATATGACATTGTCACTGAAAATTTTTATGCTGCGGTTTGCTGTTGCCTATCAGGGTGATCCCGTTCCACGAAACTTTGCACCTCTACTAATTCCTCCATGCTTTTATTGTTAACTTCCAAGCCCATCGACATGATCTTTTTCTTCTCACTATTTCCCTTTTTGCCTTTAAACTTTCACTAGCTTTCTTAGGTCTCATGGTGGCTTATGGAATAAAAGAAAACTAGAAGAAATAATGCACAACACAAGAAATATCGCCAAAATTAAAGAACATGAGTGGGTGTTGTCTGAGCCAAGGCAGCAGCGTAACTGACACACACAGTGATGCTGTGATGCTAACTGTTGTCAAGTAGCTCATTCGGCAACTGAGTTATCATACAGCAACCAGTACAATTATGAGCTCAAAATTCTGTTCGTGAACCAAATTGTTAAAAAACCCGTGTGGTTTGAATGTATAATTAAGGAAGTGTAAGGAAGTATAGGGGGATCCAAAAGAAATGAGTGAAGTACTAAATCAGAATTTTCAGCAAGTATTTACAACAGGATCTGACTTTAAAATGACACAAGGATAAAGAGAAAAAATAAGATGTAGGAAATCAGAATAAATATAAAAGAGATACAGGAAATGATGAAGGAATTGAATGAGAGAGAAGCAATAGGGCCAGATAGGATATCAGGATACATCTTAAAGGAGTGTATACAAGAAATAGCTGAGCCAGTTAATTGTATAATTGAGTGTTCTCTTAAAACAGGAAAGTCCCTAAAGAATGGTAAAGAGCTAATATGATGCCAAATTACAAAAATGGAAACAACGACGAACCACTTAATTGGACCAGTGTCATTGACCAGCATAGTCTGTAAAATATGTGAAAGGTCATCAAGAAACAATGGACTTAGAAAGAGAAGGAATAATAACAGATGGACACTTTGGATTCAGAACAGAAAGGTCGTGTCTAAAAGTTATTCCATTTTCATTCAAGAGTGATAAATATAACACAAGAAAGAGATGGATGGGTGGATCGCATATATTTAGACTTAAAAAAAGGCATTCAATAAGGTTCCACACAGGAGATTACTATGGAAGTTGAAACACATTGCAGGATTGAAAGGCACATCAAAGAACTGGATGGAACACTATCTGAAAGGAAGGGAAATGAAAAGAGTAGTAAAGAATGAAAAATCAGAATGGATAGAAGTGAAAAATGGAATACCACAGGGATCAGTTTTAGCACCAATAATGTTTTTTAGTATGCGTAAATCACATGACAGGAGTAAGCAGTTACATAAGTGTGTTTGCAGATGATGAGAAATTACTAAGAAAGATAAGAAACCACAAGGATTGTGGAGCTACAGAATTATATAAACAAGATGTATGAATGGAGCAAGTCATTGTTATTATTTATTATTATTAATATTATTACTATTATCATGAGCCCTATGGTGGGAGTTATATGAATTATATCACCATAATCCCTATGGTTCGCAAAAAAAATTTTGTTTAAATAATAATAAAAGACGGAGCGAGGGGCCTGGAAAGCCCATCCTCTGTATATTCTCCTATGAAAAGACAAGAAGCAGAGGGGGAGGAGAGAGTAATGTCTCCCTGAATCCTGGCATGCAATGTCTTGGCTACCTCCCTTTAGGGGCTACCTCCCTTTAGTCTGGTATATAGATAAATAATTGTTATTATTATCATTATCATTAATTATTATAACCATTATTATCATTAATATTACCTGTGGAGGAGGTTCTGGTGTGACTATGGGATCCGATCAGATGCGGGGAGGGAGAGGAGAATCAGTTAGATACGAAGTAGCAGATGTAAACACTGGGATCCTGTTGTGGATATGACTTTCACCCTCGGCCCGAATGGTACGGCTGACCAGAAATACTGTGTTTGGGTGGGATACATTTGCATCTCTATGGGCCTATGGCCTAAGTGAGAGATGCATATGTATTTAACTAGTTGTAATTACCTAGTTGTAGAATACAGGGCCTGAGCTATACTCATGTGGTCCTGTTTCCTTATCTATATTTGTCCAGTTTTTCTTTCAGTGGATGCACATTCTTTGCCATTATCCCCTTTTCCTTCAGTCCAATCCAAGTATCTATACTTCTTTGGGGAAAACTACTTTTTTGTATCGTTCTAGCAAATTCCTTTTAGCCATCTTTTCTTGTGTCCCCTCAAGTACCTAGTCTCTCCTTTTCTTCTCTTATATTAGATCTTTTCTTTTTGTTTCCTCTAGGTTGTTCATCAATTTATATACTAAAATTAAGTCTCCTATTTCTCTTCTTTCTTTTAGTATTGTTAGATGCATTTCTTTCAATCTTTCTTATGTTTCAGTCTTCCAAATCTGGCACCATCTTATTTGCTATTCTGTATTCTTTCTAATTTCAATACGTGCTTTTTCTTATGCGGGAACCATATTACTTCTGCATATTCTAATCTTGGTTTCGGAGAAGTGACGAGCGTCATGGTGGGGCAGCGACTGGCCTCTCATTGTTATTGTTTGATATGCATTGCTTTTTCATAGGAGAGAATACAGACAAGAGGATTCCCAGACCCCTCAGTCCTTCCCTTTTGGTTGACTTTTACGAGCTGCAAGAAATACAGTGGAAGTATTCTTGCAGCCCCCACCACAGGGCTCATTGATAAAATAACAGAACAAAAAAAAAACTAACCAAGGGACACAAGGGATCACACACCTCTGTCAGCTCCAGCCGCAGGTCCTCCATATTGCCGTTGTTGGCAATATTTAGTGTGGGCTCCAGGGGGTGGTCCTGCCGAGGGGTACTGACTGTGGCTGGCTCACTCTCCACAATCTCATACTCTTCACTGGTGCCCGCAGAATCTGTTGATCTCACACTGGAGCACTCTTCCATACTTCCCTATGGAGAGGATAAGACATGTAAGTGAGAATGAGGCCTATGTAGAATTACAATAATGCTGAGTTTATCACTCAATGTAATATTTGAAGATGATGATGAAGTACATGTAACAACTGATACTACTGTCAACTCTTCAGCACTGTTCCATATTTATTGTATTTTAATTAGTAACTGTATTAAAAGAAAAATTTGAAAACACATAATGCATGTTACTCAACTCCTTTTTATTCCGCTTGTAAATTTAGTTGATCTTTTCCAAAAATTGACCAGCTCATTTTCATAAATACTGATGTGACATGGTTTTGTAAAATTTTCTATGAAGATTAAGCCCATAAAAATTAGCAATAAAAATTCAGTAATATGAAAACAAAATAAAGCACAAAAATACTAACAATGTATTGCCAACCAATGCTCCAGTACCTTCTTTGATTCAGAAAAAAAAATTATGAAATGAAGATTGAAATTCATAAAACTGCCAAATCCTGAAATACCTGTCTTTTTTTCTACTTTACAAAGGTGAGCAAAACTGAAGCAATTTTTCATTTAGTAAAAAATGTAGAAGTTAAGGTTATTAATCTTACGGTTATGTGCATTATTATTTTTGAGAGCCAATATGACGCACTTACGTTATTTGATGGCATATTAGACACAGTTTTTTCCCAGAAGAATTACACAAAAACTTCCCATGCATTTTACATGCAGTATCATCTCCTAAGCTAATTTCATACCATACGCTCAATATCATGGACTAATTTACCCAAAACACTCACTGCTAAAGCACGCAAACAATTGGCATTTCTACCAAGTACTTCTAACATGTGATCAATGTTTGTTGTTCATACTGCAACCATTTTTAAGCTTTTATGAGCGTTACATTCCTTAATATCATATTTGTAACACTAACAAATTATTGGTGGTTTTCCTCTAACTGGCAAGCAAAATCCGGGAGAAAATAACTGCAATTATATCAAGTGAGCGTTCAGTCTTTTTTACCAATGTGCATTTTTACAGGCCTGTCACTGTAGTTCTTATGTGTGTATCTTATTTCTTGATGATAAGAGGTGATAGATGCAGCAAGTGTTGGTATTGTGTTTTGTCCAGTCAAATCTATTAATTTAAGGTTTGGAGGTCTTCCACACTCCGTTCTTTCGTCACTGAGTGATTAAGAATTTCCAGTCTCGCCTTCTATAATGATAAGTCTAGCCATGTGATGGCACCTCAGCTATCTAAACGGTAAAGCTGTATAACTACTGCTCATCACCTTTCTACTTCTTCCTATAGCCAACAAGCTTAGGAAGATCTCAGGAAAGCGTGGTTTTTGGGTGGAAGAAGCAAATATAGGCCATATGTGGCAATACAGAAAAATTTAAGGTGAAAAACCTAGCTTTTGGGTTTGAAAAATATAAAAAGCTTATACTGTATAGCCGAATCAGATCTCCCCAACGACATAACCCTAACCTAACCTAACCTAACTCAAAAGACGCTTTGCAAGGTAAATAATGACGAGTACCACCTGAAACTTTCACATGTATTGTAGTACTTCATATTTATATGAATATCGTCCGAGCAGTAGTTATGTAGATTAACAATCAAAACTAGGGCAAATGAAGCAGTTATAGGAGCACATTTGATATACAGATCATAATCCATTGTGGCTGTTATAGCCGGAACAACAAACAATAACTTTGGGTTATGTATGGGAATAAATATTTTGAAGTCTTTTCCCCCAACAATTTTAGCAGAAAAAGGAAACTTTTTTTGCTAGTGTGAACAGCGTTTATTTTCTTATAAAATGCAAATATCAGTAAATCTGCATAACTACTGCTCGGGCAATATCGATATAAATATGACGTACTATACATAATGTACTTAACACATCTGTCTATCTATCTATTGATCCCCCTTAAAGAGGATAACCAAAACCAGATATTAAAGGTTCAGGAAGATATTACTCTCAACTCTCCCTCCCCGAGTCTTTTAGTAAAGGAGAATACAGAGGAAAGGCTTCCCAGGCCCATTGTCCCGTCCCTTTTGCTTAACTTTTACAACCAGCAGGGAATGTGGTGGTAGTTTTTCTGCAGCCCACATCACAAGGCATTAATTATACTTTTATACTGTTATAGTTTAGTACACACATCATTCAACATTCAAAGATTTAGCATTTACTGTAACGGTTATTTTCAGGGTATTATCAAGAAAGGTAAATCACACACACACACGCACATACACACAAAGAATTATAGATACTTGGAATGGCCTGAAGGACAAATATAGATACAGAGACAGGACCACAGGAGTGTAGCTCAGGGCCTGTACACTACAACTAGTTAAATATACACACACTCTAATCCTTGCTTTTTCTTATCTTTCTTAGTAATTTTGCATCATCTGCAAATAGACTTGTGTAACTGCTAATTACTGTTATGTCATTTACATGTTTTTAGTACATATATGTAAATGACATGACAGAACGAGTATGCTGTTACACATCTGTTTGCAGATGATGCAAAATTACTAAGAACGATAAGAAACCACAAGGATTGCAATGAGCTACATAATAATATAAACAAGATATATGAATGGAGTAAGACATGGAAAATGAATTTAATACAAAAAAATGCCATGTATTGGAAATGGGAAAGACATATATGTTATATAAAAAGGACATATATGTTAGAAGAAAATATTATATCAAAGCAAAAGAAGAGAAAGATTTAGGAGTAGTAATATAAGACAATTTATCATCAGAGAAACATATAGATAAAATGTTCTATGACACATTCAGGGTGCTAAGAGATATACGGATGGCTTTTCACTTCCTAGATAAAGATATGATGAAGAAAATTATAACTCATAATGATGAGTCCAAAGCTGGAATATGCAGAAGTAATAAGGTCCTCCCACAAGAAATAGCATGTGTTGAAATTAGAAAGAATATAGAGAATTGCAATTATGGTGGTGCCAGATTTGGAAGACCTAACATATGAGGAAAGATTAAAAGAAATGCATCTAACAACATTTAAAGAAAAATGAGAAAGAGGAGATTTAATCACAATATATAAATTGATGAACAACCTGGAGGAAACAGATAGAAAAGATCTAACATTGAGGCAGAAAGGAGAGGCTGGATACTGAGAAGACAAAAGCAAAGATTGGAAAAAAGGAATTTCCTTGAACGATATAAAAAGTACAGCTTTCCCCAAAGAAGTATAAATATTTTGAATGTACTGAAAGAAGAGTTGATAATGGTAAAGAATTTACATCAACTGAAAGAAAAATTGGACAAATAAAAATACGGAGACAGGAACACACGAGTGTAGCTCAGGCCCAGTATACTGCAACAAGGTAAATACAACTAGGTAAACACACACACATACAGAGGGGAGGCGGTGGTACAGTGGTCTAGCATTCAGGTATGCAGGCCTAGGGTCCCGGGTTCGATTCCCCATTATTTGCTGACCACTTTTCATTCTTTGGTATTACCGCAGAGTGGCCAAAGATTATCCAAGTTGCTGCCATACTGTCCTCAGATGGGACTTACAATGTTATATGCATCTGAGGCTGTAGTAGCAATTAGCCTCGCACGTTCTCAACATATACAAAAGAGAATGTAAACACATCACTATAAAAAATCTGAAAACCTACGCCAAATAACAGCCGAGGCAAGCCCATCTGTGCCTCTATAAAAGCCTACTGGCGCCAATGGTTAATAATATAGAAGAAAAAAACTACAATTCATCATTACACTGATTCTGAAATTGTACATAAGGTTGTGATCCAGAGAAAAATGGCAGTGAAGAAGAAAGCAGTGATGAAAATGAGGAAGGTGAGAGAGAACGAATCCCTATCGATAGGTTAATTAAGAACTGTAATAATTTTATGTTACAATATATACAGCATATATAGAGTCAGGGGACAAAACATTAATCCGGAAATTTCAAAAATCCGGCACTCCTAAGGTCCCATGGTTGCCGGGTTACTGATGGACAACCTGCATTTGTGACAGCAGTAAAAAGGTATAAGATACTCATAGGAGACAGAATAGAAGAAGTTACAGAATTTATGTATCTGGGAAGTGCTATGCAAAAATGAAGCTGTTAAAAGCATGTGTCATATAGAAACACTTGCAAGGGTTATGAATAGAAGGGATGTGTTTATGGAGGTAAAGAGAAGTTTAATGAACAGTATTTTTCTACCAACATGGAGTATAGCAGTTAAGAGTGTGTGCTGTGGAAATTTACTATTTGAGAGGAGCATGTGGTGTAACAAGATGGGAGAATGAGAACAATGAACGCTTGTATAGAAGATTTAGAATGGGAATGAGGTGTGGTGTAGTGGAATGGGTGAAAAAAAATACTGTGTCTGGGTTTGGACAGCTGGAGAGAAAGAAAAGAGAAGAAAGTATATATGAGCAAAACTGAGGGTCCTAAGAGGAGAGGAAGGCCAGTTATAAGATAAAAGAATATGGTACATGCATGTACATGCATGAAAGAATAGCTGATAGAGGGGAAGGATTAAATAAGCAAGAATGGAGTGTATGGATAGGGAGGCATGGAGGCTTTTCTGCCATGGCCATCCCCATTGTGGGACATTCCCATGGAGAAAGATGCGTTAGAAACTGTAGATAGATAGATAGATTAGTTAAATTGAATCTCCCAACTCTGAAGGAAACGGAACAAGGAAACCGAATTGCAGAGTATAGGACTCTGAAGGAGATGAAAAAAATGGTTAGAGATCTGTTTATATGGGACTCAAAGATACAAGATGTCACAGAAAAAAAAAGTTGAAAAAAAAATTGTAAAAAGGATACCACAAAATACAGCTTTCTATACAGAAACCTTTATAACTGGAACAACCGAGATATAAGAATATACGTGAATTTAAAAACAGGCTGGATAACAGTCGATATGGAGATGGGAAAATACTTGCAAAGCTTTATTCCTGCATGTTTGAATTAGGCAAATCCTCACACACACACAATGTTATTTGTAAGCAAAAAAATACACATGCATGCAATAAGTGCATTATCAAGTGAATGATAAGCTACAGACATCAACTTTGCAAATAGAAATATACTTAATTGGCACCACATCTATATTTGCTTTCCTGTATGCTTGATACACCACCACATGGCTTATTTCCACTGAGATAAGGGATTTTCAGCACCTCTATCAGTACCTGCATCACAGTTCCTGATCTACCTTCATTAGACACAGTGCAGCTACAGTACAATGTGTGACTATGGGTTCACTCCAGCTACACACATTATCCTTACACTTGCCTGTCACTGGGTAATATGTAGAGCCATGTCTGCAATGGCCTGCTCCTCAGTATCTCCCAAATTTCTTCAAAACTCTAAAAAGGTAGGGGACAAAGTGTTAATGTTATAAGAAAGCACTTTCCTCTCCAGATAAGTATGATACTACTACATACTTATTTGTACTCCGATTACAAGTTGAACCTCAATACAACAAAGCCATGACCTGAGCTGTGCTGTTAAATCTATTTGATAATACATATGACTAATGATTTTTAAAAATCTAAATAAAATATTTGTTGCTGCCAAACACACATACACAAAACTATAAATTATATATTTGTAAGAAATAGCTTTATATTTCAGAGGTGAAAATAACTACAAGGTCATTTCTTGAAAAGTTCAAAACTTTTCAAAAAAAACTTTTGCTTGGTCTGTCCAAGTCTGAATAAATATGGCGTCCACATCGAGAAATACGGTCTCCTCAGAAATGTAATCCATCCAAACATAAGTTTTATTTAAGATTAAGGTCTTAAATAAGTTGAAATAAGTGTTTGAGGTTGGAGAGGAGACGTATATCATATGAAAATAGCCGAGAATATAATTTATGAAGACAAAGAAGTTCAACATTTGGTAGCCTCAGATGCACCCTTCGTAATTTTAATTGTTGCAAATATGACTCTTTATTAGAGATGAAGGTCTTAAATGAGTTAAAAGAAATATTCATTGTCGGTGAGGAGACTGCCACATACAACCTCATGATTTTTTTTTCTTCTTTTAAATGCATAAGGCACCACTATTGGTACATAACACGCATATCATACACACACACACACACACACACACACACACACACCCACACACACACACACACAGCCAACACAACACAACACAACACACACACACACATACACACACACACACACACACAGCCAACACAACACAACACACACAACCCCAAAAGTCAGAGCCAAGTGATCACCCAATAAATTTTTCACATAGGTTACTATATTCATTTAGTACAATTTCAGTTAGCACGACCACATTTATGCACCTAATTTTTGTGCATTACGAGCGACGCTGGTTTTTTTTCTTCTTTTTTTTACATTAAAAAGGCACTGGTAGATGGTAATTACTAATATCATTCATCCCCAAGCATAGGATGACCATGCTAAACTCTCTCAAGGCCACACAAATTTCAGTCACAAGATAGACAAATTAACTGAAGAGGGAAAGTTAAGTAGTGTCCGCTGCATGCATAATACATTAACAGGTTAACAACTCCTATGCAAAATCATACAGATTTACAATTAGAAACATATAATTCAAATTCAAATATGGACAAAAGATCATAAAAGTACTAAAACATAAAATAAATAAAAACTATTCTATAACTTTGTACCTATCATCAATACCCTTCCAAATGCTAGTTAGATAACTGTTGCAAAACGTATCAGCAGTACTCATAGTAACAAAAAAGCATCCAAAGATGACAATTTTTCTTGAGAAAACTTTTTCACACTAAATATGCACTGCATTAGTACTATGTAGTTTTAAATTACTAATAGAACATTACACCATAACCATATACTACAACAGACACAAACAAAATATTGTGGAGGACAGATCATTAAGGAAATAAATGCTGCCATCCAGTTCCCACGCGACAAGAAAAACAAGCATCCTTGGCTATGACTGAATACATATATTCAAACTGGCTGCTCTTTGCATTGCAGCATGTGGCATGAGTTGAATGTTGATGCAAGTGTCTCCTTGGAGAAAAACTAGATGTTTTCTAAAATTTTGAGTGTTCATTCAAACATAACATAAAACAGTATAAATGAGAAACAAATATCTACCTTTACTTAAATCACCTGCCACATAAAACACACCTTGAATGACGTCATGGATATGTCTCCACCACCCAAGGCCAACATGACGACTGCCTTGCTGAAGAACACACACTGCTGTCATACTTTATTAGCTTTTCAATGTCTAACTTCTTTACTCTTTATCGTAACTAATTTTCTTAGAGTATTTTCAACTACCCACTTTCAAAGATCAATGATTTGCTTTTGTAAAGACTTGCACATTGCCTCTAGATATATTGCATATTCTCTTATCAAAATATAATATGATTTTGTGCACTGCACTTTAATTTAGTTTTCTGGTTTATTTTCTGTTAATTCCATCATATTTGTAATGCTAGGTAGTCATTTCTGAATCAGAGGCTTGGAATACAACGCATATTTGTACATAATCATGAATCTTTCTCCCTCTTGGTTGCACCAGGTGAGTAAACCACTGATGCACTGCAAGTTACTTACAAGTTATCAAGTGAAAAATTAAAGGCTTTGATAATCCTCTCCGCCACATGTGTGTAATACAAAGTTAATACAAGTTAAGATGAAAGTAATGGTAAGTGTAAAAATTACGATAGTAGTGACTGTATGACTGTAAATAATCAGTTTAATTCCCTTTCTAAATTTTGTTTCAATGGTTCAATATCAAGTTGCAATGAACTAAAATCCCAATATGGTCAGAGAGTTGGAAGCAGTAAACCACATTTTGCATACGGTAAGTTTGGCTCAATTTTTGAAGCTCTAATCTACTTGTAACTGCCTAGGTTAGGTTGGGTTTCGTTAGGTTAGGTCTGGTCTGGTCTGATTTGGTTTGGTTTGGTTAGGTTAGGTTGGGTTAGGTTTACTTAGGCTAGGTTTGGTTGGGTTTAGTTTAGTTTAGTTAGGTTAGGTTTACTTTGGTTTGATTTGGTTAGGTTAGGTTTACTTTGGTTTGATTTGGTTACGTTATATGAGGTTAGATTAAGTTAGGTTAGGCTTATTTAACTGCAGGTATGGGAATGTTATGGTAACAAAGCTATTTTCTTATTTATTTTGATGTTTTTCAATTAATCTGACTTTTTATGCATCAAAATCTATCAGAAAAATATAGTTTTGTCCAAAATAGAGTGGTTCAAGAAACGAATTTTTATCACGATATCTTACAATATATGCATTTGCGACAGATATTAATGTCAAAATCATTCGAAATGAATCAAAATCTATATGAAAAGTGTGTTATTTAAATCCAGATGCATTCTGGTGTAGATATAAAATTTTACCGTTACTCTTCTGTTCTCTCATCACATATACACAATTATTTCTATAACACTTTTCCATAACAAATAAGCTGATGAGCGAATGGTTCCACCAGGTAAATCAACAAGGCAAGCTGTTGCACCTTCCTCCGAGCACCAACCGCCCCACCCCATCACCCACACAAAGACAAGCTACCTACATCCGCACGGCGATAACCCAAGAGAGGACAAACTCGTACCCCCAAACGAGGAGCTTCACTGAATGAGCCACGCCCCCACCAGCAGACTACACGAGCCAAGGAACACTAAGTGCTTCGTGGGCGTGAAATGTGCAATTCGTCATGATATCTCCATCACCCACAGTCTCTGTAAACCACTTTCATCGATCCTTACACAGGTAAAGTACCACCTCTGAACCACCTTAAGAGTGAACACCATGATCTTACCTAAGTAAAGTCCAAACATTGGCTGAAAGACTCATCTGACATTTGTCAACAACACTACAGACGCCACGAATTTCCCGAACCAAAACATAAGACAGCAGAACATCGCGGGATGCACATAAACAGTCCTGGACGCACCTTTTCTCATGAAAGTTTGTTATCCAGCACCTATATTTTTTTCTCTCTCCCTCCCAACCTACCTCATACCCTCTCAAGACAAATGAGTTTATTATAAAAATACTTTATCTTTTCTCTTTTTTTCCTCCTCTTATGAAGGAAGTTTGTTATCATACATCTTTAATTTCTTTGCCTCCTCTTATTTATCAAGATTAGTGGATCTGGCTTAACCCTGGGGGCCGCGCCTCCATTCAAAGGGGGCTCAAGCCCGTGGAAAAAAGTAGGAAATACATTTGTTAACAAAAAATAATCGCCTTTACTGTTGTAGGTATACTTGTCATAGAGTATACAGAAGTAAAGGTCTACTAAGTAGACTCATTGATTCGACTCAGCCAAACAGAATAACCAAGGATCCTATACGTATAGGATCCTTGGTTATTCTGTTTGGCTGAGTCGAATCAATGAGTCTACTTAGTAGACCTTTACTTCTGTATACTCTATGACAAGTATACCTACAACAGTAAAGGCGATTATTTTGTGTTAACAAATGTATTTCCTACTACTTTAACATGGTGGGCTGTAGTACCAGCTGGTACCAACAGTGGCGGTCCTGGCATTTCTGGCGCCATAGGCGAGAACATACAAAGGTGCCAACCCACGGCCCCCCTCAGTGGATTTTCCCTACATTCAGTAACAACACCGTTTTGACAGCAATTTGGCGCCCCCCTCCCACCCCTTCCCCAGCAAATGGCGCCCCAGGCAGCCGCCTGGGTCGCCTGTGCCTAGAAACGGCCCTGGGTACAAAATATATGCGATATATCCCCATAAATTCAATGCCATGCCCATACAATACCCATATGGATTCCACCCATATCCCACGTTTATCCCACTTGTGCAGCTCATCTGAAACTCGTGGCCAAATTTATCTGGGCCCAATGTGGGTAGCCCACATGGGGCCCATAAAGTAGCCCACAATTTAAAGGACCCACATGGGTCCCATCACTCTGTCTCCTCCTGTAATGTTCTCAGTGGCGGGAAAGGCACGAACAACCCAGCAAACATGGAATGAATAGGCCAGTGCTGACACTCCGGCATTGCAAGTGTTGGGCCAATGCTGTACATTTTGGCTGCCAGTACTGGCCCAATTTAATTCAGTTATCCATTTGTACCCTGGCATGTATGGGCCCGATACTGGATCTATGTTGGGCCAGATATCGGATCAATGATGGGCCAATAATGGCACACCTATATCGTGCTTTAATAGTATGGCAGCAATCGGACCAATTTCACCGGTTTACCACCTTGGATATTGGCCCAATATAAAACCTGAATTCAAACAGATATTGTCCCAACCTTGGAGGAAGTATAAGAGGAGAGGCCATGACGTCACACGAGTGAAGCCGCTATAAGCTCCGCCCACCTATGCAAGTCAACCCAAAACATTACTCTGCTGACTAGAGCCCCGACACTCACCCACCTCAATACTTTGTCGTTATGCCGGCTTGTTCGGTCTATGGCTGCACCAGGAGAAGTGAGGATGGAGAAATATCATTTCACCGGTAAGGTGTAGAGATTTTCACGGCCAATCATTGTATGAAATGCTAGAAAACTGGGTTAGATCATGAAGGCGCCAAAATTTGCGGGAAATCGTAATGACGAGTTGTCTTCATAATTTTACGCACAATTTATCTTATGTGAGATCTCCATGCGAATAAATCAGATTTAAGTAATGCATATATCTATATGTATCAACAAAAGTGCAGTGAACATATACTATTGACTATTAAAAGTCACAAATGTGATAAATTTTGCCGTGTTTGATACAAATTTCTCTGCTACAATATTCACTTTGACAGTTATGACTTACACAAGCAAATAGTAATCAAATTACTGGATTATATAGTTCCTTGTATCTTCATAATCAATATTAACACACTGTAATTTCTCAAAACCTTGAAAAATTCTGCAAAAAGTCTTGGATAAGGATGTCGAGTTATGGGAGGCAATCATTGGCTCTTCTGATTCCAATAAACTTTTTTGGTAAAAGTGCAGAATGAGGCCTTCTGCCCTTTCTTTTTCCCTCCTTCCCTACATAGTGTACTCAACCCATCTGTGAAGGTTTCAATAAGGGGGATGTAGGAAAAGTTCTTACGATCAGTAGTCAGGATAGAACAAGAAATAACGGTTACAAACTAGAATAATGTAGATTTAATAAAGAAATTGGCAGAAACTGGTTTACAAATAGGGTGGTAGATGATTGGAACAGACTCAGTCAGCAGGTAGTTAGTACACAGACAATAGGGAGTTTTAAGAGAAGACTAGACTTCATGGATGCGGATGAGAGGTGGGTGTAGGTAATAAGGGGGTTAGGATTAACAGGAACTACCTAGCGCAGGCCTCAAGGCCTTTTGTAGCTTCGTTATTTTATTATGTTCTTACAGTTTCAGGCAGGGTAAATCAATATTAACCTCGCAAAACGTCTTTGAAGCGAGGTTATGTTATGTTAGGTTGGTTAAGTTAGATTACGGTTAGGTTATGATTAGGTTAAGTTAGGTTTGGTTCAGATGTGTTGAATACACTATGTATAGTATGTAGGGAAGGAGAGAAAAAAGAAAGGGCAGAAGGCCTTATTCTGCACTTTTCCCTCTATTTTTTTTTCAATTGAAACATTAGATTGCCTGACTATTTTGGTTCCCTTTTTGCATGGGGCCCTAAAGTCATTCCAGGGCCTCCACTAACGTCATCTATATATATATATATATATATATATATATATATATATATATATATATATATATATATATATGCATCATATACTGTTGTGTATGTATATATATATATATATATATATATATATATATATATATATATATATATATATATATATCATATAGTGTTGTGTATATATATATATATATATATATATATATATATATATATATATATATATATACGTATATATATATATATATATATATATATATATATATATATATATATATATATATACATATATATATATATATATATATATATATATATATATATATATATATATATATACACTATGATATATATATATATATATATATATATATATATATATATATATATATATATATATATATATATATAACACTATATGATATAAGTTTATATATATATATATATATATATATATATATATATATATATATATATATAACACTATGATATAAATATATATATATATATATATATATATATATATATATATATATATATATATATATATATATTATACTATATACTATATGATCAGAAGGTAACATGAAAAATTGGCGATCTACCGACATCCGCATAGGCGGGTTTTTTCTTTTCTCAAGATTACTGTGTACTTTTTTTCTTTTTTTATATATAGTATATCATAGAAGCTATACATGGAAGGGTATATAAGTCAGTTTCAGAGATGATAAGTTTAGTAGATGCTCAGTATAGATGATAAACGAGCAAGATTTACAGATTATCCTTGCGAGGAGGCGTGAGTATATATTTACTTTTCATAGTGTAAAGAATAAAGGAAGACAATTTTGTCAGTTTTTTCACTCAATCCTGTAAGTTCATTTCATGCTGTATCCGTTCAAACAAATTAATAATTACTAATCACATGATATATTGAGGAATCAAGACAAAAATGAAAACTTTAACGCACGACTTTCCCAATGTTTTGGGTTGAATTGTATACTCCGCCCACCAGATAGGCTCCGCCCACTCGGCTTTACTTCCCGCTGTAGAGCGGTTAATAGTGATGGGCGCTTGTGAACGAATCTGTTCTTAGAGCCGGCTCTTTCAGATGAACGAGAAGAGCCGGATCTTTCTCGAGAGCCGTTTGAGATTTTTTTGAGAGCCGTTAATATTTTTTTCTAGTTTTTCCATATTTTTGCTATTTTCTAACAAAATGCAAAAATTACCGATTGTTAATAATCATAGTAATGATAATAATAATAATACTTACGAGAATGAAGCCTATTCATAGAAATTATATAGTAAAATAGTTAAGTTACCCTCAAGTTAACAAAGAAAACTGTATTTCCAAGTGCTTTGCCCTCTGGCAAAGAGGGGTAACTCAACACATATATATATGAATAATTCAGAAAATATATGGTGTATATGGCAGGCCAATGATGTGGAATATATACTACAATATTCCCTACAACATATCGGTAAATGAAGACAATCTGATAATATTAAGAGGTTAAATTAAATTATAAAACTCGTCTCAAAACAGTGTTACTAGTTATACAAACCAAGTATATTTTTTTCCATAGTTAATTTTTTAACACAAAACTCATTTTCTCATTATAGCTCGAGAACCATAAGGTATACGTACAATGACTACGAATAGACAAAGAGTGAATAGGAACCCAACTTTCTGTTGCAACATTTAAAAATGAAATTACTCTTTATATAATGAAGGAAATTTTGTTTTCATAACCTATGAGTAAAATTAAAAAAATAACTACACAAGCTGATACGCCTTTTAAAATTATTTAAATGATTATAGGTGCATTTTTTCTGTCAAACTAATCGTTAAGGTTTTTTCCTTATAACTCGAAAACTATGAAATTGACGTAAAATGATTAAGAGTAATTAGGGAAATTAAATTAAACAAGCTTTCTTATCATTCTATTGAAAATGAAACTCAATGATAAATGACCATCGAAATTTTTTTTTCCTAAACTATTAACGTTATTCAAAATCAGATTACACCAGCTGAAAGGCCTTTTGAAGGTAAGACAAAAACTATTGAACATAATTTTTGTCAAACTAGTATTTAACGTTTTGTTTTGTAGAAACGAAAACTATAGAGTTTACGTCAAAAAATCTGCGAATAATTAAAGTAAGGAAAAAAAAATTTTTTTTTTTGGACCATCAGAACACGTAAACAGTTAATAAATGATGAAATAAAAACAAAAAATTTGGCGTAAATTTAGATTAAATTACATGATTTGATAGAACTTTTAAAATTACATCAATTAGCATAAGTGCATTTTTTCTGTACGACAAATATTTACGCGACAAAAGACAAGTTAACCACGTTGAAAATTTGAAGGGTCACAGGGTGGTAGGTTACGTAATAAGTATATTACGTAACAGTCAACCACCAGCAGTTCCCGCGTGCGCGCTCTCTCTCTCTCTCTCTCTCTCTCTCTCTCTCTCTCTCTCTCTCTCTCTCTCTCTCTCTCTCTCTCTCTCTCTCTCTCTCTCTCTCTCTCTCTCTCTCTCTCTCTCTCTCTCTCTCTCTCTCTCTCTCTCTCTCTCTCTCTCTCTCTCTCTCTCTCTCTCTCTCTCTCTCTCTCTCTCTCTCTCTCTCTCTCTCTCTCTCATATAGAAATGTTAAATAAGAAAAAAAAAATAGATAGTATATGTGTGTGTGTGCGTGACCATGAACGAAAAATTGTCTAAGTCTCTCTCTCTCTCTCTCTCTCTCTCTCTCTCTCTCTCTCTCTCTCTCTCTCTCTCTCTCTCTCTCTCTCTCTCTGATAGATATATATTAAATGAGAAAGAAAATAGATCATATGTTTTTTGTTTTTTTTTGTGTGTGTCTGTCTATCTGTCTGTCTGTTTGTCTGTCTGTCAGACAGACAAACAGACAGACAGATTGACGGACACACAAAAAAAAAAAAAAAAAAAAAAAGCGATCTATTTTCTTTCTCATTTAATATCTATCTATCAGAGAGAGAGAGAGAGAGAGAGAGAGAGAGAGAGAGAGAGAGAGAGAGAGAGAGAGAGAGAGAGAGAGAGAGAGAGAGAGAGAGAGAGAGATAACCGTTATTACGTAACCCCACACCCCCACCCAACCATAAACATTAATTCTTGTCTTTTGTCGTGTAAATATTAGTCGTACAGAAAAAATGCACTAATACTAAATGATGTGCTTTTAAAAGTTATATCTATTCATGTATTTTAATCTAAATATACGCCAAAAAGTTTGTAAGAAAAATGTATTTTTCAGTATTTATAAACCGGTTACGTGTTTTGATGGTTGAAAACATAAGAAAAACATAATTTAGTTGAGAAACAAAGTCTAAAAACATTAGTTATCTATATGTCTGTACACAGTTTCACAAACTCAGTCACACACACATACACAGACATACAGACCGACAGATAGACACACACACACAAATATGATATCTATTTCCATTCCTATCTAATATCTATCTATCTATCTATCTTTAAGATATCTATATATCTATCTTTAAGATAGATATATAGATATTAGATAGGAAAGGAAATAGATATTATGTTTGTGTGTGTCTGTCTGTCGGTCTGTCTGTCTGTATATGTGTGTGTGACCGAGTTTGTGAAAGTGTGTACACTGTACAGACGTAGATAACTAATTTTTATAAACTTTGTTTCTCAACTAAATTATGTTTTTTATGTTTTCAACCCTCAAAACACGTAACTGGTATATAAATAATTAAAAATAAAAAATGAAAACTTGAGAAGCATTGTATTTGATTTAACTTTAATTAACTATATCTTATGTTTTAATTTTAACTTTATCTTTAATAATGTTTATGGGTATTATTATTAAGTCAGAGAAATTCCTCTCAGTTTGAATACACTGCATGTCTGAAACTGTGAAACAAGTTGTTTAGGTGGATTGTGTATAAATTCATTAATGTTTTCTATGATTGGTATTAATAAAGGTAATTTTTTTAAAGCTTTTTAACCTTTTAATTAAATAACAGGTACATTTGATTTAGTCTATGATTTGATATAAATTTGGTTTAAATTAAAATAAATGAACAAACGTTTTTTTTAAAGATTTTTCACCTTTCCTTAATTCAGTAGGTTTTGAAAGCTAACTAGCCAAGTTATCCTAAGAAATTCTTTCTAAATTATAAAGACTATAAACAGAATATGGGGAACTAAAATAAAATATTTGAGAGCCGTTTGGGAGCCGGAAGAGCCGGCTCTTTGGAGTGAACGAGAACGAAAGACTCGGTTCTCGGAAAAGAGCCGGAACGCCCATCACTAATTATATGTGTGTGTGTGTGTGTGTGTGTGTGTGTGTGTGTGTGTGTGTGTGTGTGTGTGTGTGTGTGTGTGTGTGTGTGTGTGTGTGTGTGTGTGTGTGTCTATCTGTCGGTCTGTATGTCTGTGTATGTGTGTGTGACTGAGTTTGTGAAACTGTGTACAGACATATAGATAACTAATGTTTTTAGACTTTGTTTCTCAACTAAATTATGTTTTTTATGTTTTCAACCATCAAAACACGTAACCGGTTTATAAATACTGAAAAATACATTTTTCTTACAAACTTTTTGGCGTATATTTAGATTAAATTACATGAATAGATAGAACTTTTAAAATCACATCATTTAGTATTAGTGCATTTTTTTTTGTACGACTAATATTTACACGACAAAAGACAAGAATTAATGTTTGTGGTTGGGTGGGGGTGTGGGGTTACGTAATAACGGTTATCTCTCTCTCTCTCTCTCTCTCTCTCTCTCTCTCTCTCTCTCTCTCTCTCTCTCTCTCTCTCTCTCTCTCTCTCTGATAGATATATATTAAATGAGAAAGAAAATAGATCATGTTTTTTTTTTTTTTTTTTTTTTTTTGTGTCTGTCTATCTGTCTGTCTGTTTAGACAGACAAAAACAGACAGACAGATAGACAGACAGACAGACAGACAGACAGACAGACACACACACACACACACACACACACACACACACACACACACACACACACACACACACACACACACACACACACACACACAAACACACACACACAAAAACATATGATCTATTTTCTTTCTCATTTAATATATCTATCTATCAGAGAGAGAGAGAGAGAGAGAGAGAGAGAGAGAGAGAGAGAGAGAGAGAGAGAGAGAGAGAGAGAGAGAGAGAGAGAGAGAGACTTAGACAATTTTTCGTTCATGGTCACACACACACACACAACACACACACACACACACACACACACACACACACACACACACACACACACACACACACACACATACTATCTATTTTTTTTCTTATTTAATATTTCTAAATGAGAGAGAGAGAGAGAGAGAGAGAGAGAGAGAGAGAGAGAGAGAGAGAGAGAGAGAGAGAGAGAGAGAGAGAGAGAGAGAGAGCGCGAACAATTGGCGGTTGACTGTTACGTAATGTGAGATTGAGGGGTGGTGGGATACCCTACCACCCGTCAAATTATCAACGTAGTTAACTTGTCTTTTATCGCGTAAATATTAGTCGTACCAAAAAAATGCACTTATGCTAATTGATGTAATTTTAAAAGTTCTATCAAATCATGTAATTTAATCTAAATTTACGCCAAAAACTTTTTTTTTTTAATCTTTTCATTATTTATAAACTGTTTACATGTTCTGATGGTCCAAAAAATATATATATTTATTTTCTTATTTTAATTATTCGCAGATTTTTTGACTTAAACTCCATAGTTTTCGTTTTTACAAAACGAAATGTTAAATACTAGTTTGACAAAAATTATGTTAAATAGTTATTTTCTTACCTTCAAAAGGCTTTTCAGCTGGTGTAGTCTGATTTTGAATAACGTTAATACTTAAGAAAAAAAAATGTTCGATAGTCATTTATCATTGAGTTTCATTTTCAATAGAATGAAAAGAAAGCTTGTTTCATTTAACTTCCCTAATTACTCTTAATCTTTTTTCGTCAATTTCATAGTTTTCGAGTTATAAGGAAAAAACCTTAACGATTAGTTTGACAGAAAAAATGCATCTATAATCATTTAAATAATTTTAAAAGGCGTATCAGCTAGTGTAGTTATTTTTTTTATTTTACTCACAGGTTATGAAAAAAAAAATTTCCTTCATTATATAAAGAGTAATTTCATTTTTAAATGTTGCAACAGAAAGTTGGATTCCTATTCACTCGTTGTCTATTCGTAGTCATTGTACGTATACCTTATGGTTCTCGAGCTATAATGAGAAAATGAGTTTT
Source organism: Cancer borealis (assembly GCA_036785275.1). Lineage (NCBI taxonomy): Eukaryota > Metazoa > Arthropoda > Malacostraca > Decapoda > Cancridae > Cancer > Cancer borealis. Next base: position 76,793 of record JAXIVD010000462.1, read on the forward strand.
GTATTAAAAAATTAACTATGGAAAAAAATATACTTTATTTGTACAATATGTACACTATTTTGAGACGAGTTCTATAATTTAATATGACCTCTTAATATTATCGGATTGTCTTCATTTACCGATATGTTGTAGGGAATATTATAGTGTACCTTCTACATCATTGGCCTGCCATATACACCATATATTTTCTGAATTATTCATATATATGTGTTTTATGTGTTGAGTTACCCCTCTTTGCTAGAGGCCAAAGCACTTGGAAATACAGTTTTCTTTGTTAACTTGAAGGGGTAACTTAACTATTTTACTATATAATTTCTATGAATAGGCTTCATTCTCGTAAGTATTATTATTATTATCATCATTACTATAATTATTAACAATCGGTAATTTTTGCATTTTGTAAGAAAATTGCAAAAATATGATAAAACTAGAAAAAAAAAAATTAACGGTTCTCAAAAAAACCTCAAACGGCTCTCGAGAAAGATCCGGCTCTTCTCGTTCAACCGACTCGTTCACAAAGCGCCCATCACTACAGTGCGAACAGGCTAATTCAAACACGCCGACTTCGTCCCCCCCATCGGTCAGAGGAATTCCTCAAATATATCATGATGGTTTTACCAATTTTATCTTCGGTGGTCGTGATATTGGTGCTGTTAAGCAATTGCTACCTAAATTGTGTGTGTGTGTGTGTGTGTGTGTGTGTGTGTGTGTGTGTGTGTGTGTGTGTGTGTGTGTGTGTGTGTGTGTGTACTTATTGTATAATACTGTTCCCACTAAACTAAAAAGTAGCATTACTGTAACTATGGAAATATTTCCATACATCAATATATCCACTGTTTATGTCCTACTGGTTCTTGTCTAATTTTTGAGGGACTGAAGCAAGCGTACCTTGATGTATAAATATAATTGCACTTCTTTAGAGAAATTATAGAAATGAATCCCTTAATAAGATGGAATTTACTACAACAGCTTAATAATTAATAAGTTTAATGTAACATCAAGTATTTATTGATCTCTAAAATATTTTCCACTTTTCTTATTTTTGCATTTTAATTTATAAGTTCCTGGTCTTAAATGTTTTCTTGACCAAAGTAATATAACTACTGCAAATACTAAGGTACCTACATTAAAAATAAATATATGTAATACATGAAGCCTGACATTTTCTTTGTTGATGCTAGAGGATATGGTAGACAGATTTTTAACTTAACAAATATTGTTTCAAATAATATTACATACCTCCTACAGCCACGTCCATATTCCCCCTCACTCTGAACATCCGAATACCTTTCTCCCCTCCGAGATGCTTTGTGTGCCTTGCTGAAGTCATCTATAATAAACGAACAAATATATCACGAAGTTAGTACTGTACAGAATTAATTAACATAATTATACAAAACTAAGATTATCAGCATTAAATAACTAACATAAGAAATTAAATACTTCAACCAAAAAGAAATTAACATGACTTCCTAAATGTTTATTGCTACAAAATAGGCATCATCTGTGCTAAATATTAACATTTTCTAATCACGTATGCAAAAAAAGGTGTCACAAAATGGATGTGAAACATGCTAAATACTTACTATATATATATATATATATATATATATATATATATATATATATATATATATATATATATATATATATGCTATAAAAATAAGTTGTTTAATTGTCTTTTTATATTAACATTGATCTCACTCCAATCCCAGTAAGGGTTAGGTTAGGTAATTTAATTTGGTTTGGTTACTTTATTAATTTTAAAATGCTCAGTTATCTTTTCTTTATTGCCAGTGAACTAAATAGATAGTGCATTTGTGATTAAAACGGTTAGCAAATTCATTACAAGCATACCAAAATCTAAAAGAAAATAATAATCTCTTCATAAATTGTGAGAAGGGGAAAGCAAGAACATTTGGTAAAATTGCAGTTTTAAGCCAATACACTATTGGTGGTTTTAATTATCCTGAATGTTTACATCGAATTATTAGGAGCATTTCTAACCCAATACTGGCCAGTCAGAAAGCATTTCTAAAATAGACCCCAAACCAACCTAACCTAACCGAATCTAACTGGTGGATCCCAAGAAATAATTTCTGACTGGCCAATATGAGGTTAGAAATGCTCCTAATAATTAAATATGAACCATTAAGTTTATTAAAACCACCGATAGTGTATTGGCTGAAACTGCAATAATAGTTACTGAAACTTGGCTCACAGGTGGTTTATTTGCCAACTCCTTGGGAGTGCCATCCCTTGTACATAGACGAAAATTTACTTACCCAGTATAAGTTTTCTTCATTCCTTTATGCTTGACGCCGTGGTGACACATCAGCAACTAGTGAAGTAGCTTTCTGCAGCCAACAGGAAACAACTTGTAGGAGTTGAAGCATGACTCACCTGGTGAGTCATACAGAAGACGCCTTTCCAATGCTGGAATTCCTCCCGAGATCTTACATTAGTCCGTAGTTTAATGCAGTTTTCTTCTTGATGAATTCCGACATTGTGAAAACCATCACCATCAAAATACAGACATTCAGAGCTCAACCACTCCATATTGGTTTGAATATTCCTTCTTCTTCTTCTTCTTGGGAATTTGATGGGACTGTGCAGGCTGTGGTGCCACAGCCTCTAGTGCCCCAAAAGTGCAGGTTGCAGATGAATGAGTGGATCAGATCCTGTTGAGTTGTACTGTCCTTTGGAGAAAGGTCCTGGTGTGTTTGCGTACTTTGAAGGCCAGGCCAGGGTCTTGAGAGCCACCTAAGATGTCAGTTATTGTTGGTCTGCGGAGGTGGAGAGACGACAGTGAGTGAAGGAGTGCCATGCGGTGGGAGTGGTGACGAGGACAGTGAAGTAGGAGGTGTTCTGGGGTGTCTGGTTGTGTAGGGCACCAAGGGCAGTGGGGATCCTCTGTCATGCCCAGCTTGTGTAGGTGGGAGTTTACATGAAAATTGGAGGAACTGAAGAAAGGGAGAGAGAATATCATCTTGAAAATACAGTAGAAAGGTCAAAAGCGGAAAAGGATATTGGTGTAATTATTGATGATAAGCTAAAATTTTCAGAACATCTCTCCGAGAAAATTAATAAAGGCAATAAGATCGTTGGAATCATAAGAAGAACTTTCACCGGCCTAAACGCAGAAATTTTTAAACATCTTTTTGTTGCTCTTGTTCGCCCCCATTTGGAATATGCAAACCAGGTGTGGAATCTTTACTTAATTAAGGACATCGAAGCAATTGAAAACGTACAAAGGAGAGCGACCAAACTTCTGCCCAATATGAAGAACTTGTCATATGAGGAGAGGCTTAGAACACTGAATTTACCAGCATTGTCATACAGAAGATCAAAAGGTGACATGATAGAAACATTCAAAATTCTTAGTGGTACATATGACAAGCAATGCAGTGAGAAAATTTTTCAAGAACGGGAAGAGAGTATAACAAGAGGAAATTCCAGGAAATTATTCAAGCCAAGATCTAGAATGAACATGAGGAAATACTCCTTCCCCTGCAGAATAATCGATATGTGGAACTCTGCCAGAATGGGTGGTAAACCAGACATCAGTGGCTGCATTTGAAAAACAACTTGACAAGTTCTGGAGAAATCAGGAACAAAAATATAATTATAGGGTACATATATCCACTGCACCAAGCCATCACACCACCACGGGGCAAACGTGTGAGAGACAGGATGTAGAGCTGGAGATACAGGCTCACGAATAGAGCCTCTTCCAGAAGATCATCTGTAAGCATCTGTCTTGTCTAATGCGTCCAAGTGAGGTGTACTGTAGGGCGTTAGTCAGGTATGTGTCCCAGTGTAGTCTACAGGCTGTGTGGAGGTTAGTCAGCGAGTCAGTCTGGTCAGTGAGGAGGTGTATGGGGAAGGGGTGGGAGTGTGCCTCCGCTGCCGCTCTATCGGCAATAATAGTTGCTGAAACTTGGCTCACAGGTGGTTTATTTGCCAACTCCTTGGGAGTGCCATCCCTTGTACATAGACGAAAATGTACTTACCCAGTATAACCTAAGTTTTCTTCACTCCTTTATGCTTGACGCCGTAGTGACAAACCAGCAACTATTGAAGTAGCTTTCTGCAGCCAACAGGAAATAACTTGTAGGAGTTGAAGCATGACTCACCTGGTGAGTCATACAGAAGACGCCTTTCCATTGCTGGAATTCCTCCCGAGATCTTACATTAGTCCGTAGTTTAATGCAGTCTTCTTGATGAATTCCGATATTGTGAAAACCATCACCATCAAAATACAGACATTCAGAGCTCAACCACTCCATATTGGTTTGAATATTCCCTCGCAATTGTTGTTGTTCTGTTAAGGAACTCTCGGCTCGCGAATTGTTATCACCGTAACAATAACAGTCGGTTCCAATAATACCAAGACAATAATTTTTATTTTCTATCATTGTTTTACACTTTTATCACTATTATTACACTTTTACACTTCCTCTGCGTCACACATGGCCTCGTCCACAGGCCTGTAGCGGTCTCCCCTTGAAACAGACCGCTTGCAACCACATTCTCTAATTATGTACATCGCTTAACAATAACTATTATAAACCTTTTATTTTCATTATTTTCTTTATTTCAATGTACTCATTATGTTTCTTTATTTATGTTTTTCTTTTGCTTTTATGTTTATGTATTTTGTTGTGCTGCAAACCATCCCGTCAACATCAACTTGTCACGCTCTGTCTTCGGACAGGGCGCATACACCATTTATGTATTTATTATTAGAATTTACATTTTGTTTATTAATACCATATTTTTCCAGCAACACCACAGTTTCGACTTGACAGCCAAAGTGAGAGGACGTGCGTGCTCCTTCTCCTGGTCAGCCAGGTGTAGTCAGGTCAGGTTAGGTCGGGCCGCGCGTCGGATCCGACCCCGCGTGTTCTGAAAGACAACAATGGCTTCCAACTACAGTGCTGCCACGACCCCCGCCGTGTCCTTGGGTGCCGGATCTGGGATGGGGAAGCGGGCCTTGGATCTGTCCACCTCCGACTCCCCACCGCCGCAATCCACCCCCAAGAAGGCCGCCCGAAATCTCGGGCGTGAGTTGGTTCACGCTGGCGAGGACCACAGTGAAATTGGTGATTGTGATAGTGATAGCGGGGCGAGCGAGCCCCCTCCAGTGATCGACCTCTCCTCGAACGAGGGGCGCCAGGAGGTCGAACAAGGCCAAGTGGGCGCAGAGCAGGGCGATGGCTGGACCCTAGTGGGGAGGAACGGCCGAGCTGCCCTCCACCAGATCCCCCCGCGGCCCCCGCGGCCCAAGTTCAAGCTGGGCTCCCTCGGGGACCACGAGACCGCCTATCAGGCCATCACGGCGCTGGAGGAGGAGTACCCTGCACTGAAGATGGAGGTAAGGCCCAACCTCAAGGCGGAGTACGTCCTCACCCCCAAGGACGAGGCCTCCGCGACCTTCCTACGACGACTCGCCGAGGAGGGAAACAGGGTGCTCCTCCTTGACCCCAACCTGAGGAGGCACAAGGTGGTGCTTCAGCGCTACCCCCTTGACCTCCCCCTCGACGCTGTGAGGAACCACGCCAACGTGCTGTCCGCCACGCGACTACGAGCCACGCGGGACAACATCCCCACCAGGCAAGTGTTGGTCGAGCTACAGGGGCCGCCGCCTGCCAAGCTAGACCTGGGCTGCTGGGGCTCGTACACCCTGCGAGGCTATCAAGGCGAGCCTGTCAGGTGCTACAGGTGCCAGAGATTCAACCACCTGCAGGTAAGGTGTGCCCACTCAGCCAGGTGCGGGGTGTGCAGCGGGTCTCACCCGACGGAGGAGTGCATTGGTTGACACAAGGCCAATGAACCCACCACAGCCAGGTGCCCCAACTGCGGGAAAAAGCATCATGCTTGGAACCCGCAGTGCCCTGAGAGACTCCGAAGGATGCGGAGGCCCCCCCAGCGACAACGGCATCAACAGGAGCAACCACGTGGCGGCCCCCAGCACCCACAGAGACGAGAACCATCACACGACCAGCAACAGCGCGAGCAACAGCGGCAACACCGCTCTGTTCCCGCCCTGCCGCATGAAAGACCAGCCTGGGTCAGCCAGGCTCCCCCCACCCGGGACCCCACCCCCTCCCAGGCCAGGACAGATGGGAGACAGCCACCGCCCGGGAACGAGGCCGCCGCCGCCGTTAATCCCCCAGCACAGCCACTCTCCCAGAGACAAAATGGCGCCAGGTCCCGCCGCCGCCGTGGCCGCCCACGCAGCAGCAGCCAACGGCGCCAGACCCAGCCTAACAAAGCCCCTGCCGCAACCTCCGCGACGCCGCCAGTGGAGCTTCGCACGGCACCACCCGCGGCATCGCCTACAGCACCGTCTACGGCATCGCAGGCGGATAGCGGGCGCCCCACGGGTGCCTTGGGCGAGGAAATGCGTGGCCTGGTGCGTGTGATCGTGGAGAGGCTGGTGGAGGAGGTGAGGCGACTCATCCTCAGCCAGCCGGAACTCATCGCCCAGGAAGACGTGGGCGAGCTTCTCCTCCAGGAAGCGGCGGCCGTCATCACAGGAGGCGCCTGTCATCCCCCGACAAGACAGAGGGAGCTCGAGCAGCGGCCCACGCCACCAGCGGACCAACCTCGTCAAGATGGGGGGGCACAGTAACGCCACGACCACTCGCGCGGCGCCGCCGGCGGCCGCCCCTAAGCTCCAAATCCTACAGTGGAACGTGCAGGGACTCCGCCCCAAACGACACCAGGTGCTACAGGCCGTGGTCGAGGAAGACCTCGACGTGGTCCTCCTTCAGGAGACACTGGCACCAGCCGACTTTGAATGGAGGGTGGCGGGATACACTCTCCACTCGCTGGCCGCCACGCCTGGGGGCGCCCGCGGCTGCTTGGTGCTGGTGAGGAGCGCCATCCCGCACCGAAGGGTTCGCCAACCAGTGCACTGCGGGGACGGTGTGGAGGCCTTAGCGCTGGAGCTAAAGGTAGGAGGTGTCTCGCTCACGGTGTACAACCTGTACAGGAGCCACAGACACCTCTTGGAGGCGGGGGAACTGCTTGGGTTGGCCGAGCACTCCAGCCTCCTGGTGGCGGGCGACTTCAACGCCCACCACCCCATACTGCAGTCAGTGTCTCCCACCAACGAGACGGGCCGCCACCTTGCAGTACTGCTCGAGGAGCTCCCTCACGTCAGGCTCCTCAACACTGGGGAGCCCACCCACACCCGGGGAGGACGGCTAGACCTCACCTTCGCGTCAGGTGACCTGACACCTGGCGCTACTTGGCAGGTGCATCCCACCCTCACCAGTGATCACTACGCCACCCTCACCACCCTGGCGGTGGCGCCGCCCGTCCCGCAGCGACCACCACCACGTTGGGACGTTAGGAGAGCCGACTGGGCCAGGTTTCAGGCCGGCCTGAACGAGTGGTGGACCGCCTACGAGCTGCCGGGAGACCTGCACCGACAGGAGAGGGACCTGACGGCGGCCATTCAGAGGGCAGCCGACGCCGCCATCCCCAAGACCTCCCCAGGCCGCCGCCGCCGCCCGGACTGGTGTTCTACTGCGAGGAGGTGAGAGAACACAACCATCGCGTCAACATCCACCGCAAGCTGTACAGGAAGCAGCCAAACCCCACCACCCTGAGGCTGCTGCAGGAGGTTGTGAACCGCGCTCGGGTGGTGTCTCAGCGAGCCAAGGAGGCAAAGTGGCTGCAGTGGTGCGCCACCTTCAGCCAGCACACCTCCCTAGGCCAGCTGTGGAGGAGTGTGCGTACCGCCACGGGTGCCGCCCCTCCCCGCCCTGCAGCCCACCCACACCCGGAGCAGGAGGCGGAGAGGATCGTGGACACCTTCACCGAGCGAGGCTCCAGCACCCAGCTCCCTCCCCGCACGCGCCACCTCCAGCAGCAGCTGCGGCCACTCCGCGACGAGGCGGTGAGGGACGCCTGCGAGGGACCTGACGCCGCTGACGTGCCTTTCACCCACCAGGAACTGGCCAGGATACGGAGGAAAGGACGCGACACGGCCCCGGGGGCAGACGGAGTGACGTACTCGATGCTGGCTCATGTTGGGCCAGCCGGGGACGCCGCGCTGCTGTCCCTGCTAAATGAGTCCTGGCTGGCGGGCCGCCTGCCTCCCGCGTGGAAAGAGGCGGACATCCAACCAATCCCCAAGCCCCGGGAACCCGCCAAGCTGAGGCCCATCTCCCTCACCAGCTGCGCTGCCAAAACCGCCGAGAGGATGGTGTTGTCCCGCCTGCAGTGGCGCGTGGGTGCCCTCCACCCCCACGTGTTTGGCTTCACCCGCGGTTTAAGCACGGCGGACAGCATCATCACCCTCCTGACGCGGGTCAACCACCGCCCCACAGTCGCAGTCTTCCTCGACCTAGAGAAAGCGTTCGAGCTGGCCAGCCCCCACGCCATCCTCGCCGCCCTCGCGGGGAAGGGGGTTCGAGGAAGACTGCTCGCCTGGCTCCGTGACTACCTCCAGCACCGCCGCGCCCGGGTTAAATTCCAGGGCCACAAGTCCAGCTTCCGCGAGCTCGAGAACGGGACGCCCCAGGGCGGCATCCTCAGCCCGTTCCTTTTCAACCTGCTGATGGAGCAGCTGGTTGACCTCCCCTTCCAGGAGGGCACCGTGTTGCTCAGCTACGCGGACGACCTCGCTCTCGTAGTTACCGGGCGGGGCAACCACCTCAGCGGGGCTCAGCGGGCGCTGGACCTCATCACGGCCAAGTGCGAGGAGCTGGGCCTCAAAATCTCATCTGATAAGTCTCGAGCCATGGCCATCAGAGCAGCCACTCCGGCTGACCGGCTGAGCGTCCAGGGCATCGGACTGGCCTGGACTGGCTGCTACCAGTACCTCGGGGTGTGGCTGGACTCACGACTGTCCTTCGCGGCGCAGCTCACATACCTGAGGGAAAGGACGCAGGCCAGGCTGAATGTCATGAGGGCCATGACGCAGCCTGGCGCGGGGGCCACCTACGACGTCCTGCGCTTGTACTACATGCAGGCGGTGCGCTCCTTGGTAGACTACAGCGCACCCGTCCTCACCTCGCTCTCCCCCAGCCAGCAGGCGCGGCTGGAGGTAGTGCAGAACAGCGCGATGAGGACCATGCTGGGGGCGCCAAGGTGGTGCAGCGCCTGCGTGATGCAGAGTGAGGCCAAACTGGTGCCCCTCGCCACCAGGGTGGACTACATCGCGACCTGCCATGTGACCCGGATCCTTCACCGCGACGCGGAGGGCCTCGTGCAGCGGAGGCTCCGGATGGCCGTGGCACAGGACAACGAGTGCCTCCGTGGTAATCCATGGCTCGCCAACACCTCACGGGCCGCTAGCGTCCTCGGCTGCGTGGAAAGTTGGCCCTGGCAGTGGCAGGAGGCCGATGTCCCCGCCCCCACCTTCCGCGCCCCGCCCCCGTGGGAGCCACCCGTCGCGGAATTCACCGCTACACCCCTTCCAGCCAGCAAGGCCCTTTGCATTCCCCAGGAGATGCAGCAGTGCGCTCTCATGGCCATGGAGGAGATCACGGAGCCGGGCGGTGCTGTTTACTTCACCGACGGCTCTGTGGATCCTGAGCACGGTACGTCGGGCGCCGCGGCCGTCACCGGGGGCACGCAGTTATCGTGGAGGACGTCGGATCACTGTTCTTCCCTCCAGACCGAGTTGGTGGCCATCCTCCACGCCCTCGAGCACGCCCACCGTCGACCAGAGGCGACGGTGTTCATCTACACAGACTCCCTGGCCGCGCTGGAGGTCCTGCAGCAGCCACACCACAGCGACAACGTGCGGCTCGTCACCTCCATACTGGGCAGCCTGCAGAGTCTGATCGCGCAGGGGAGGCGGGCCAGGCTGCACTGGATTCCCAGCCACGTGGGGATTCGGGGCAACGAGGCTGCGGACGAGGCCGCCAAACGAGCCGCCGCAGGCCCCACCATCACCAGGCACGTGCCGCCCAGCCGGCAGCAGGTGAAGGCGCGGGCGAGGCGAACCGCGGCCCAACACACCCATCAGAGGCACCAGGAGCTGGAGGCCAGTAAGAGGCAGGCGGCCTGGTACACCGCCGCCACGGACTACCTCCCCCTCGATGCCGCCCGACAACAGCCCAGAGAGGACGGCGTGCTGCTACAGCGCGTCAGGCTCGGGTACTGCACCCGGGAACAGCTGGGCGAGGATTTTGAGGGACAGGAGTGTGCCCACTGCGGAAGGCACAGCCGTCTTCCGTTGGTGCACTACCTCCTGTCCTGCCCCGCCACCGCCCGCCTAGGACCGGTGCAAGCTGCAGCCGCTCAACCTGCCGCCGGCGGCCTCTTGAGCGGGCGCGAGGTGAAGGCTGCCCTCCTGGTCCGTCACACACCCCCAGACCTGTTGTTGGAGGTGCTCAGAGCAGCACCTCCTCCCCGCTGACCACTGCTGCCCCACCCCGCCACACCACCACGTGTCCCTCTTGGAGCGGGACAGGAACTCCCTCACTGGCGGGCCGACGCCCGCATTGTACTGTGCAAATTTATATATATTGACCTTATGTATGTGATTTTGTACTTGTACAATAAACCTAAACAAACAAACCAGCAACACCAGGAATGGGAAGCGTCCAAGAAGCAAGCGGCGTGGTATGCTGCAGCCACCGCCTACCGCCCACTGGACGCCGCCCACCACCAGCCCAGAGCAGACGGCGTGCTGCTGCAGCGTGTCAGGCTGGGTTACTGCACGCGGGAAGAGCTACACGACGACTTTGTGGCGGGGAGGTGCGAGCACTGCGGCGGCCGATGCCGGCGCCCACTGGTGCACTACCTCCTCTCATGCCCAGCCACCGCCTGCCTCAGGCCAGAGCCAGCGCCCGCCGCCCACCCTGTACGAGGCGCCCTACTGAGGGCACGAGAGGCAAGTGCTGCCCAGTTGGTCCGCCGCACACCAACAAATGTGCTGCTGAAGGTGCTGCGAACAGCACCCCCCCCGCGCTGATCGCCGCCCGCGCCCAGCCGGACGACGGGTGGTGAGGACCGCCACCACCCACCAGTAACAGACAAGCCACGCGCGGGACACACCGCCGTGTCTTGACTCACTACTACACCGGCGGGCTCCCCGCTTTGTGTAATATGTACATTTGTATATATGTGCCATGTATAAGTGTACATTATTACATAATAAACCTTTAAAAAAAAAAAAAAAAAAAGATAATAAAAACAGTTGCGTGCGGGTCGCGAGAGAGGGAGGACGTGTTGGCTGTAAGCTCTCACGACGCTCTCACTCCACCACCACCACCCCACGATCATGTTGTGAACTCGCATGTCCGACGCGCTTAGTGACACGTGCCCCTCGCTTCCATGCCCTCAGTAACAGTGATAGTGTGTGCCTTGCAACGCCACCATGACCTCAGTGACCAGTGCAGTGCAAGGGCTAGCGCCCGTAGCCACCCCAGGGGTTAAGCGGACGCTGAACCGCTCACTTTCAGCATCACCGGCGGAGACCTCCACGCCGAAGAGGACCGCCCGCAGCTTGGAGCCGGAGTTCTCCCACGCAGAGGAGGCCCCCAGCGATGATAGCGGTCGCCTCGTTATCGACGAGAGCCCCCAGACCGAGGCCCAGCAGGAGGACGAGGGAGGCTGGGAAACGGTCACGAACTCCCGACGAGGCCCCCGGTCCAAGTTCAAGCTTGTGCACCAGGACGACACCACCAGTGCATACCAGACTGTGATGGAGCTGGAGAGCGCGCACCCTGCCCTGCGTATAAACGTACGCCCCACGCTCACCAGCGAATACGTCCTCACCCCGAAGGACGACTGGTCGGAGGCCCTGCTGCGCCGCCTCGCCGAGGAAGGGGACCGTGTGATCCTGCTCGACCCCAGCGTGAGGAGGCACAAGGTGGTGCTGGAGCGCTACCCCATCACCTTCCCCCTCCAGGCTGTCGAGGCCCACCCCCACGTGCTCTCGGCAAGACGGCTTCGGGCGCACAGAGACAAGGTCCCCACGAGGCAGATCTTGTTGGTGTACGAGGGGCCGCCGCCCCCCAAGCTGGACCTGGGCAGCTGGGGACGCTATGCCCTGCGCCCCTACCAGGGTGAGTCGGTGAGGTGTTACAAGTGCCAGCGCTTCGGGCACCTCCAGGCCACGTGCCAACACCTGGTCAGGTGTGGCGTATGCAGCCAAGCGCACCCCACGGAGCAGTGCATCGATCGCCACAAGGCCAGCGAGGTCACCACGGCACGGTGCCCTAACTGCACCAAGGGGCACCACGCGTGGAACGTGAAGTGCCACGAACGCATGAGGAGGATGCCACAGGGACACCAGCAGCAGCAGCAGCAGCAGCAGAGGGAACCACATGGCCACCCCCAGCAACAGAGAAACCGCCACCTTGTTCCTGCGCCACCACCAGCCAGGTCAGAATGGGTCACCCACCCACCCCCCACCCCTGGCCGGCCCGGCACACATCAGGGCGGACCAGGGGAGGGGGAGTGGCAGGCAGCGAGCGGACTACCACAGCAGCAGCAGCAGAGGGAACCCCCCCAGCAACAAGGCAGGCGACGCTTTGTTCCCACGCCACCAGACAGGCCGGCCTTCCACCTGCCCCCCACCCCTCAACGGCCCGGCTCAGGACAGGTCGAGGGAGGGCAGGGGGAGGGGCAGGCAGCGACCAGCAGCCGCACCACCGTTAACTCCGCCCACACCTCCACCCAGCCTCCCACCTCCTGGGTCCCTCAGCCACAGAGGAGGGGAGGACGCAGGAACCGCGCCCACCACGCCTGCCTCGTCGAGGAGCAGCCCACGGCGCTGCCCAATGCCCAACCACCGACAGAGTCTCGACCCTCTGGCCACGGTGAGGGACTGAATGAAGAGGGCAACGCCATTGTAGACGTCATCCTTGTGTGTGTGGTGCGACTGATAAAGAGGCTGCTTGATCGCCGGCAGGGCACCGCAGCCATCACCGAGCAGGACCTCGAAGCACTCCTCCACGAAGAGATGCTCACCGACGTCTTAGGGGGCGCCCTCCAGCCCCCACCGTCACCTTCAACGACGAGGGAGCCCACCCAACACCCTCTCCACCCACCGCACGCCCACAACCAAGATGGAGGTGCGGAGTGAAAGCACCGCCCACCCAGCCCACGCGCCGGCGCCCACGCTGTGGGTGCTGCAGTGGAATGTGCAGGGCCTCCGCCCCAAGAAACACCAGGTACTGCAAGCCGTCTTCCAGGAGGACCTAGATCTGGTTCTCCTGCAGGAGACACAAATGTGCTGCTGAAGGTGCTGCGAACAGCACCCCCCCCCCGCGCTGATCGCCGCCCGCGCCCAGCCGGGCGACGGGTGGTGAGGACCGCCACCACCCACCAGTAACAGACAAGCCACGCGCGGGACACACCGCCGTGTCTTGACTCACTACTACACCGGCGGGCTCCCCGCTTTGTGTAACATGTACATTTGTATATATATGCCATGTATAAGTGTACATTATTACATAATAAACCTTTAAAAAAAAAAAAAAAAAAAAGATAATAAAAAAGAGAGTTGCGCGCGGGTCGCGAGAGAGGGAGGACGTGTTGGCTGTAAGCTCTCACGACGCTCTCACTCCACCACCACCACCCCACGATTTTGTTGTGAACTCGCATGTCCGACGCGCTTAGTGAGTGACACGTGCCCTCGCTTCCATGCCCTCAGTAACAGTGATAGTGTGTGCCTTGCAACGCCACCATGACCTCAGTGACCAGTGCAGTGCAAGGGCTGGCGCCCGTAGCCACCCCAGGGGTTAAGCGGACGCTGAACCGCTCACTTTCAGCATCACCGGCGGAGACCTCCACGCCGAAGAGGACCGCCCGCAGCTTGGAGCCGGAGTTCTCCCACGCAGAGGAGGCCCCCAGCGATGATAGCGGTCGCCTCGTTATCGACGAGAGCCCCCAGACCGAGGCCCAGCAGGAGGACGAGGGAGGCTGGGAAATGGTCTCGAACTCCCGACGAGGCCCCCGGCCCAAGTTCAAGCTTGTGCACCAGCACGACACCACCAGTGCATACCAGACTGTAACGGAGCTGGAGAGCGCGCACCCTGCCCTGCGTATAAACGTACGCCCCACGCTCACCAGCGAATACGTCCTCACCCCGAAGGACGACTGGTCGGAGGCCCTGCTGCGCCGCCTCGCCGAGGAAAGGGACCGTGTGATCCTGCTCGACCCCAGCGTGAGGAGGCACAAGGTGGTGCTGGAGCGCTACCCCATCACCCTCCCCCTCCAGGCTGTCGAGGCCCACCCCCACGTGCTCTTGGCAACACGGCTTCGGGCGCACAGAGACAAGGTCCCCACGAGGCAGATCTTGTTGGTGTACGAGGGGCCGCCGCCCCCCAAGCTGGACCTGGGCAGCTGGGGCCGCTATGCCCTGCGTCCCTACCAGGGTGAGCCTGTGAGGTGCTACAAGTGCCAGCGCTTCGGGCACCTCCAGGCCACGTGCCAACACCCCGTCAGGTGTGGCGTATGCAGCCAAGCGCACCCCACGGAGCAGTGCATCGATCGCCACAAGGCCAGCGAGGTCACCACGGCACGGTGCCCTAACTGCACCAAGGGGCACCACGCGTGGAACGTGAAGTGCCCCGAACGCATGAGAAGGATGCCACGGGGACACCAGCAGCAGCAGCAGCAGCAGCAGAGGGAACCACATGGCCACCCCCAGCAACAGAGAAACCGCCACCTTGTTCCCGCGCCACCACCAGCCAGGTCAGAATGGGTCACCCACCCACCCCCCACCCCTGGCCGGCCCGGCACACGTCAGGGCGGACCAGGGGAGGGGGAGTGGCAGGCAGCGAGCAGACTACCACAGCAGCAGCAGCAGAGGGAACCCCTCCAGCAACAAGGCAGACGACGCTTTGTTCCAACGCCACCAGACAGGCCGGCCTCCCACCCGCCCCCCACCCCTCAACGGCCCGGCTCAGGACAGGTCGAGGGAGGGCAGGGGGAGGGGCAGGCAGCGACCAGCAGCCACACCACCGTTAACTCCGCCCACACCTCCACCCAGCCTCCCACCTCCTGGGTCCCCCAGCCACAGAGGAGGGGGGGACGCAGGGACCGCGCCCACCACGCCCGCCTCGTCGAGGAGCAGCCCACGGCGCTGCCCAATGCCCAACCACCGACAGAGTCTCGACCCTCTGGCCACGGTGAGGGACTGAATGAAGAGGGCAACGCCATTGTAGACGTCATCCTTGTGTGTGTGGTGCAACTGGTAAAGAGGCTGCTTGACCGCCGGCAGGGCACCGCAGCCATCACCGAGCAGGACCTCGAAGCACTCCTCCACGAAGAGATGCTCACCAACGTCTTAGGGGGCGCCCTCCAGCCCCCACCGTCACCTTCAACGACGAGGGAGCCCACCCAACACCCTCTCCACCCACCGCACGCCCACAACCAAGATGGAGGTGCGGAGTGAAAGCACCGCCCACCCAGCCCACGCGCCGGCGCCCACGCCGAGGGTGCTGCAGTGGAATGTGCAGGGTCTCCGCCCCAAGAAACACCAGGTACTGCAAGCCGTCTTCCAGGAGGACCTGGACCTGGTTCTCCTGCAGGAGACGCTCACATCGGCCGAGTTTGAGTGGCGAGTGGCAGGCTACACCCTCCACTCGCTTCCGGCCGGCGACGGAAACGGGCGTGGCTGTACAGCCCTTATACGGAGCACCATCCCGCACAACAGGATCGCCACACCCGTGCACTGTGGGGACGGCGTGGAGGTCCTGGCACTGGAGCTGCAGCTGGGGCCCCTCCCTCTCATTGTATACAACGTATACAGGAGCCAGCGATACCTGCTGGAGGCGGGGGAACTGCTCTCCCTCGCCTCCCACTCCAGCCTCCTTGTGGCGGGCAACTTCAACGCCCACCACCCGGTGCTGCACTCTGTGTCGCCCACCAACGCGACTGGGCGCCACCTAGCCGACCTGCTCGAGGAACTCCCTCACGTCCACCTCCTCAACACCGGGGAGGCCACGCACGTCCGGGGGGGGCGGCTTGACCTCACGCTGGTGTCGGGCGACATACTGCCCGGCGCCACCTGGCGGGTCCACCCCACCCTCACCAGCAACCACTACGGGACCCTCACCACCCTCACTGTGGCCCCACCAGTCCCCCCTCCCCCGCCGCCGCAGTGGAACGTCAGGAGGGCGGATTGGACCAAGTTCCAAGCCGCCCTCGACGAGTGGTGGTCCACGTGACCTGCACCAGCAGGAGAGGGACCTCACAGCGGCCATAGAGGGTGCAGCAGACGCGGCTATGCCAAGGACCGCCCCGAACCGCCGCCGGCGCCCGGACTGGTGGTTTTATAACGAGAAGGTCCAGGAACACAATCACCGCGTCAACGTCCACAGGAGGCTGTACGAGAAGCGCCCGACTGCCACCAACCTGCGGCTCCTGCAGGACGTGGTGGCCTGTGCGCGGCAGGTGTCCCTGAGTGCCAGGGAGGCAAAGTGGCTGGAGTGGTGCGCCTCTTTCAGCCAACACACCTCCCTCGGCCAGCTGTGGCGGTGTTTCAGGAAGGCCTCAGGCGCTGCCCCGACCCGCCCAACCGCCCACCCACGCCCACAGCAAGAGGCAGATCGGCTGGTGAACTGCTTCACAGCGAGGAGTTCCAGCGAGCAGCTCCCTCCCCACACCCGCCACCTCCAGCAGCAGTTACGCCCGCAGCGCGACGAGGAGGTCAGGGAGGCGCGGGACCAGCCGCACGCGACGGACCAACCCTTCACGTTCGAGGAGCTAGCCAGGGCGAAGCGTGGGCGTGACACAGCGGCGGGGGCCGACGGAGTGCGGTACTCCATGCTGGCACACGCTGGGCCTGCCGGGGACGCCGCGCTGCTGGCCCTTGTCAACGCGTCGTGGCAGGCAGGCCGCCTGCCGCCCTGATGGAAGGTCGCAGACATCCAGCCCATCCCCAAGCCGAAGGATCCCACCGCCTTCAGGCCAATCTCCCTCCTGAGCTGCACTGGAAAAACAGCTGAGAGGATGGTGCTGAGTCGCCTACAGTGGAGCGTGGGAAGTCTGCATTCCCACGTGTTCGGTTACACCAAGGGGATGAGCACGGCGGACTGCCTCATCACCCTCCTGGCTCACGCCAACAATCAGCCCACCGTCGTAGTCTTCCTCGACCTCGAGAAGGCTTTCGAGCTGGCCAGCCCCCACGCCATACTCGCCGCCCTTGTGAGGAAGGGCATCCGAGGGAGACTGCTGGGCTGGCTCCAGGACTACCTTCAGCAGCGCCAGGCCCGTGTGAGATTCCAGGGCCACAAGTCTCCCTACCTGACCTTCGAGAACGGGACGCCCCAGGGCGGCATCCTCAGCCCGTTCCTCTTCAACGTGCTGATGGAACAGCTGGTGGCGCTCCCCTTCCGGGAAGGAACCATCCTCCTCAGCTACGCTGACGACCTCGCCCTTGTCGTCACCGGGCGTGGTGACAAGCTCGCGCGGACTCAAGTGGCGCTGCACCTCATCACCGCCAAGTGCGAAGAGCTGGGGCTCAAGATCTCGGCAGTGAAGTCCCGGGCCATGGCCATCAAGACTCCCACGCCTGCCGGCCAGCTGTTGAGTGTCCAGGGAGTCGGGCTGGCTTGGACCGACTCCTACCAGTACCTCGGGGTGTGGGTGGACAGGCAGCTGTCCTTCACGCAGCACGTCACATACCTGAGGGAACGGACGCAGGCCCGGCTCAACTTGATGAGGGCGATGACGCGGCCGAGCGCGGGGACCACCTTCCCCGTCCTCCGCCTCTATTACCTGCAGGCAGTGCGCTCCCTGGTGGACTACAGTGCACCTGTCCTCGTAGCGCTGCCCCGGCAGCAGCAGCAGCGCCTGGAGGTGGTGCAGAACACCGCCATGAGGACCATGTTGGGGGCACCGAGGTGGTGCAGCGCCTGTGTCATGCAGAGCGAGGCCCACCTGATGCCCCTCACCGCCAGGGTGAAGTGCATCGTGGCCTGCCGGGTGGCCAGAGTGCTCCAGCGCGACGTGGAGGGCGTGGCGCAGAAGAGACTCCGGGTGGTCATGGCGCAGGGCATCGAGTGTCTGCGCAACAACAGGTGGCTCATAAACGTCACCTTAGCAGCCACCACCCTCAGCCAGGCGGAGAACTGGCTGTGGTGTGACCCTGACACCCCCCACCCTGCCTACACTCCACCACCACCATGGGAACTCCCCGCCGCCGACTTCACCGCCACACAGCTGCCCGCCAGCAAGGTGCACTGCCTCACCGAGGAGCTACGCCAACACGCCCTTAGATCCATGTCTGAGGTCACGGAGCCGGGCAGCGCAATCTACTTCACCGACGGCTCCGTCGATCCCGACAGCGGGAGGTCCGGCGCCGCCTTCGTCACGAGCGGTCTGACGCGGGCGTGGAGGACGTCAGACCACTGCTCCACCCTCCAGACGGAACTGGTAGCGATCCTGCACGCCCTTCAGCACGCTCTGCTCCGCCGCGAGGCTACAGTGGTGATACACACGGACTCCAGGTCGGGGCTGCAAGCGCTGCAGCACGCCCACGCCCATACCAGGGACAACATCCACCTCACCACCACCATCCTGGGCACCCTGCAGGACCTGGCAGCACAGGGCAGGCAGGTCCAGCTCCACTGGATTCCCAGCCACGTGGGCGTGCGCGGTAACGAGGCTGCCGACGAGGCCGCCAAGGGAGCCGCCCACGGCCCCACCATCACCTGGACCGTGCGCCCCAGCCTGCAGCAGTTCAAGGCGCAGGCCAAGCGCATGGCCGCCCACAACGCCCACCAGCAACACCAGGAATGGGAGGCGTCCAAGAAGCAAGCGGCGTGGTATGCTGCAGCCACCGCCTACCGCCCACTGGACGCCGCCCACCACCAGCCCAGAGCAGACAGCGTGCTGCTGCAGCGTGTCAGGCTGGGTTACTGCACGCGGGAAGAGCTACACGACGACTTTGTGGCGGGGAGGTGCGAGCACTTCGGCGGCCGCTCCCGGCGCCCACTGGTGCACTACCTCCTCTCCTGCCCAGCCACCGCCTGCCTCAGGCCAGAGCCAGCGCCCGCCGCCCACCCTGTACGAGGCGCCCTACTGAGGGCACGAGAGGCATGTGCTGCCCAGTTGGTCCGCCGCACACCAACAAATGTGCTGCTGAAGGTGCTGCGAACAGCACCCCCCCCCGCGCTGATCGCCGCCCGCGCCCAGCCGGGTGACGGGTGGTGAGGACCGCCACCACCCACCAGTAACAGACAAGCCACGCGCGGGACACACCGCCGTGTCTTGACTCACTACTACACCGGCGGGCTCCCCGCTTTGTGTAATATGTACATTTGTATATATGTGCCATGTATAAGTGTACATTATTATATAATAAACCTTTAAAAAAAAATAATAATAATAATTAAAAAAAAAAAAAAATGGAGTTGCGCGTGGGTCGCGAGAGAGGGAGGACGTGTTGGCTGTAAGCTCTCACGACGCTCTCACTCCACCACCACCACCCCACGATCATGTTGTGAACTCGCATGTCCGACGCTTAGTGACACGTGCCCCTCGCTTCCATGCCCTCAGTAACAGTGATAGTGTGTGCCTTGCAACGCCACCATGACCTCAGTGACCAGTGCAGTGCAAGGGCTGGCACCCGTAGCCACCCCAGGGGTTAAGCGGACGCTGAACCGCTCACTTTCAGCATCACCGGCGGAGACCTCCACGCTGAAGAGGACCGCCCGCAGCTTGGAGCCGGAGTTCTCCCACGCAGAGGAGGCCCCCAGCGATGATAGCGGTCGCCTCGTTATCGACGAGAGCCCCCAGACCGAGGCCCAGCAGGAGGACGAGGGAGGCTGGGAAACGGTCTCGAACTCCCGACGAGGCCCCCGGCCCAAGTTCAAGCTTGTGCACCAGGACGACACCACCAGTGCATACCAGACTGTGACGGAGCTGGAGAGCGCGCACCCTGCCCTGCGTATAAACGTACGCCCCACGCTCACCAGCGAATACGTCCTCACCCCAAAGGACGACTGGTCGGAGGCCCTGCTGCGCCGCCTCGCCGAGGAAGGGGACCGTGTGATCCTGCTTGACCCCAGCGTGAGGAGGCACAAGGTGGTGCTGGAGCGCTACCCCATCACCCTCCCCCTCCAGGCTGTCGAGGCCCACCCCCACGTGCTCTCGGCAAGACGGCTTCGGGCGCACAGAGACAAGGTCCCCACGAGACAGATCTTGTTGGTGTACGAGGGGCCGCCGCCCCCTAAGCTGGACCTGGGCAGCTGGGGACGCTATGCCCTGCGCCCCTACCAGGGTGAGCCGGTGAGGTGCTACAAGTGCCAGCGCTTCGGGCACCTCCAGGCCACGTGCCAACACCCCGTCAGGTGTGGCATATGCAGCCAAGCGCACCCCACGGAGCAGTGCATCGATCGCCACAAGGCCAGCGAGGTCACCACGGCACGGTGCCCTAACTGCACCAAGGGGCACCACGCGTGGAACGTGAAGTGCCCCGAACGCATGAGGAGGATGCCACAGGGACACCAGCAGCAGCAGCAGCAGAGGGAACCACATGGCCACCCCCAGCAACAGAGAAACTGCCACCTTGTTCCCGCGCCACCACCAGCCAGGTCAGAATGGGTCACCCACCCACCCCCCACCCCTGGCCGGCCCGGCACACGTCAGGGCGGACCAGGGGAGGGGGAGTGGCAGGCAGCGAGCGGACTACCACAGCAGCAGCAGCAGCAGAGGGAACCCCCCCAGCAACAAGGCAGGCGACGCTTTGTTCCCACGCCACCAGACAGGCCGGCCTTCCACCAGCCCCCCACCCCTCAACTCAGGACAGGACAGGTTGAGGGAGGGCAGGGGGAGGGGCAGGCAGCGACCAGCAGCCGCACCACCGTTAACTCCGCCCACACCTCCACCCAGCCTCCCACCTCCTTGGTCCCCCAGCCACAGAGGAGGGGGGGACGCAGGGACCGCGCCCACCGCGCCCGCCTCGTCGAGGAGCAGCCCACGGCGCTGCCCAATGCCCAACCACCGACAGAGTCTCGACCCTCTGGCCACGGTGAGGGACTGAATGAAGAGGGCAACGCCATTGTAGACGTCATCCTTGTGTGTGTGGTGCGACTGGTAAAGAGGCTGCTTGACCGCCGGCAGGGCACCGCAGCCATCACCGAGCAGGACCTCGAAGCACTCCTCCACGAAGAGATGCTCACCGACGTCTTAGGGGGCGCCCTCCAGCCCCCACCGTCACCTTCAACGACGAGGGAGCCCACCCAACACCCTCTCCACCCACCGCACGCCCACAACCAAGATGGAGGTGCGGAGTGAAAGCACCGCCCACCCAGCCCACGCGCCGGCGCCCACGCTGAGGGTGCTGCAGTGGAATGTGCAGGGCCTCCGCCCCAAGAAACACCAGGTACTGCAAGCCGTCTTCCAGGAGGACCTGGATCTGGTTCTCCTGCAGGAGACACAAATGTGCTGCTGAAGGTGCTGCGAACAGCACCCCCCCCGCGCTGATCGCCGCCCGCGCCCAGCCGGGCGACGGGTGGTGAGGACCGCCACCACCCACCAGTAACAGACAAGCCACGCGAGGGACACACTGCCGTGTCTTGACTCACTACTACACCGGCGGGCTCCCCGCTTTGTGTAACATGTACATTTGTATATATATGCCATGTATAAGTGTACATTATTACATAATAAACCTTTAAAAAAAAAAAAGATAATAAAATAACTTCAACTGGAGTCGAGTTTTCTCTCTCCAGTCAACCAACTAGCTTCCCTAACACTCCCGAGCACCAGCACTTACAGGCCTACTACCACCACCACCACAGTGACCACACCACCATCACCACACCATTACTACCACAGCACCACCACCACCATACCACTACTACCACAACCACACACCACCACATTACGTCATAACACTATTTCCAGTCAGTACTCTTCAAAATATTTCACTATCTCATATATCATGTGAAACTAATACTCTTCATGAGCTGACATTTTCAAACCAATCTGAATTCTCAGCAGTACTAGAGGAATCTCTACCTGAGTATTTAAATCCTAGTTTATTATAGCCTAGTTTCTTTCTTCATCTCCTGGTCATACTTATAACACTTGTGTGTTATGTCAAGAAAGATCTTGCCTTATATGAATATTTAAAAGGAATGAAAGCTGTTAGACAAAATGCTCCAGTTTCATCAGAAGTTAGATATATATTTCATTGTCGCGAGGCAATCACAAAAGGCTGATTTTCATACTCTATGTACGGATAAATGGCTTTCCATCACATCTGATTTTGGGCCTATAATGCCATGTCCATACAAATCAAAACATCATACTACTAAACTCATACATACAAAATGTTTACAAATAGAGTACACTGGACTTTCTTCATATAGTAAAATGGATTGACTTGAGACATATTAAGACACTTTTCTGGAAGTAACAGTGTTTCCTCTCTGATTGTTCGACGGAATTTAAGGATAGACTTACTTAATTTCTTTGTTTTTTCCTGTCTTCTGTTCGTCATCTGCCCCAATGTAATTTGTAAAGTATGAGGTAGGTAATAGACAGTAATAAGAAAGTAATATTTATTATCTGCAAACATTTACAAAATATTACTGGTTGTCTATGTTAACTAGAATATCAGAAAAGTTTTGAATACCTATATTTTTTGCAGACTACACTGTTACTGCTATAATTGTGTTAAGCATTTATTAATATCTGAGTACTTGATGTTTGCTCTAAAATTTGTACTTCATATTTTTGTTATGGGTTGATAAATACACTTTCAAACATTTCAAAACTTTTAAAGTGACAATGGAAACTGCATGAATTTAATTAAAATAACAAAAAATTTATTAAGGAAAACTTCAATCAAGAACTAAAAATACGTTGCATCTTCTTAGGTAAAAACTCCCTGAGCTGCATCTTGCATCTTGAGTCCTTCAAGTGTGTACAGTAGTGACTCTTTATTGGCCTCATCTCCTTCTGCATCAACCCAGAGCTGGAGCATGTAGGCTGCCTGCTGTCCTACGCCTTCTAACTTTTCTTTTTCTATAAATTCAATCTGTTGGACAGAAGTGTCAAATATGATTCCTGAAAGAACTTAATGATACCTAAGTCCCGGTGACTTCAATTTCCCCTTCCCTACAGAAGGCCAGGAAGCTGATTGTTAGAGGTAGTTTTTATTTTTATTTTTTAATGGGGATATCTAATTCAAAAATGTCACCAACATGTCATTAAGTTAACAAAATGTAAATCTTAATAGCCATTTGTTTAAGCTTAAAATTAAGCTACTATAAGTTGCATTGCCAAAAATAAACTATGGTAAACACACACATATGCATACTTACTTCATCAGTCTTGAACCCAAGCTTTTTGGCAAGCAGTTTCCATTTGTCTTGGCCAAGAGTATCAAGGCGTTCAGCAAGGGCATTCTGTTCTTCCATAGTGATGGCCCGTACTTCTGGTCGCTCCTCCACCTCTCCTGTTTCCTCTTCCATGTCTTCTTCCACTTTGACCCCATCACCCTGCTCCAGCACTGGAATTACCTTCTCCTCTTCCTTATCTTCTTCCTCGTCCACCTTAATATCTGCAACCAGCTGGGACTGCAAGGAAATAATAAGTTATCAAATCGTTTTGGTAACTTTTGAAGAATAGATTATTAGTGTTTAAAGTATGAGAATGGGAGAATGGATATCGTAATAGGTGGGATGGGATGTTAATGTAAACTTTGTGATGAAATTTTGGGGGAGTTTAGCACGCTTCAGAAAGACTTGTGGTCAGGCAGCCTTATGGAAATTGGCCCGGCAGCCATTGGTCAGTCATCTTCTCCATCTCCATCAACACCTTATGCTCAATACAAAGGGGCCTTTCAATAAGTTGTTGGCATGACCACACCTATTCCTCACTGGCCCATATTCAGAGCCAGCAATAAGTAGAAATTCCTCATTGTGGATGTTTCTCCTTCACGCAGTCATGTTTACTAACAATGGTCAAGGGAAGACGGCAGCCAACTCATCTGTTCGGAGTGGACACTGTTTTTGTGAAATCATTGTTGAAAACTGAATGGAGACGGAATCTGTAAAAATGTACTAGTGGGAACCCCGCCCAAGTTGTCAATAGGTATTACTTTGTCAAATAAATATGGCGCCTTAAGTGGTCGCTTAGACAACGGACAGTTTTTTATATATATATATATATATATATATATATATATATATATATATATATATATATATATATATATATATATATATATATATATACTACATTAAAAGGGTACTGTACTGGCTGAGGGGGGAAAAAATTAAGTATAAAAAAAAAAAAAATCCCGCTTGTCGCCAGACCCTGTAAAGAAGATAGTAGAAATAAAAAATAAAAATTTACCACAGTCAGACTCAGAGCGACTTTGTACTGAATATTTTATTATATATATATATATATATATATATATATATATATATATATATATATATATATATATATATATATATATATATATATATATATATATATATTCTTTTCAACGACATTACGAAACGACATTGAATGAAAAGACGTTATGCGAGGAATTAATGCAGTAAATATGAGTAAATATGGAGGAATTAATACAGTAAATATGGAGAAGGGACAGTACAATGTTATCCTGTATGCCACAACTAGGTAAATACAGACAGACATACATACATACCGGTAACTCCTTGGCTAGTTTCTTGATCATGGTTGTGAGATAGTCTGGCAGCTTGGCGATGGGACTAGCTGAGTTGGTAAAAAAGTGTGGTGAACGGCAAGCCAGCAGACGTAATGCCCGCCACCCAAAGTTGCTGTCATTAACCAACCTGAAACAGCAAAATAGAAAGTGTGCTAGAACTTGATCTTAATGATTAGTTATGCATATCAGAAACAGGCTACCTTTTCTTACCACCATACACTAAATTCATTTGTGGTCCTAGTAGTCCTGGTCCTGGTAGTGTAATATCAGGAATTTCTAAACTAACTTCCTACAGATTCTATCTGTTCACCATTCACATCGTCTACTAGTTGTGAATACTTTTTCTCAACTCTAGTATGGGTGTTATGTACCATCACTAGTGCCCTGCACATCGTAGATCAGAATCAGAATCAGAAAAATTCATCTGACTTCATTCTGAAAAATTTCTCTTTTTCTCTTTAAGCGTTACTTTATATCTCATCATCCTGTGGTCACTTGACTTTAATGTATTCAATACTGCCACATTCTTTACTGTTTTCAGTTTGTTAGTAAGAATGAAGTAGATTTCATGCTTAGTTTCACCTTTTGATATTTTCCAGGTCCATTTCTTGCTTGCCTTACAATAAAAGTGTCAATAATTTTTAAATAATTCCCCTCCATAAACCTAAGAGCATGTCACCTCTATCATTTTGAGTATCAAGTCCAAAGTTTCCATTGCTGTCATTCACACTCTTATTCCTGATCTTTGTACTAAAATCACTGATTATGAAAGAATACTGAATTTTGTGCACTTCATTACACAATAATTTTTTTAAATATTTCCTACTAGTTCTTTGTTCACTATAAGGCCAACTCTGCAAAAAAATGTTACCATTCTTCAGTTTTATGAATTCTTCTCCAGTTCTTTGAGCCTCACTTTAGCCCATTTGATGCCTTATACTTCTTCGAATAACACTTCAAGACTATCTTCATAAGCTAGTGCCCTAATATTATAAGTGTGAAGGTCAAAGTTACAAAGGCAGCCTGTCCAAACCCAGAGATTCTTAGCACTCCTTGTTCTGGAGCAGGTTTGACTGCTGTCATTACCAGTTGCTGAGGACTTAGATGTGCTGGTCATGGGGGGCGAGGGAGATTGTGTTAAGCCAGATAATTACACTAAATCAAATTGATCAGAAGTGTTGAAATAAAACCACTAATTCCCTCGAGACAGAAAACCACAAAAATGTCACTCACTTTTGTTCCTCTTTCAAATCAGATCTTGGACTGAGCTGTTCAATGGCTGGGGTGAAGTAGGACTCAAGGGCAGGGACAAAGTCACGTTCAGGTATCTTGCATGACTCCAGGTTGTTGGGGTGAAGATTCCAAAGCCGACTCATCTCAGCACTGTGAGGGTTTGAAAAGAAAGAATATGTATAATAGTGGTGATGAATACCAGAAACAAGGGAGATATAACAGCAGGCTATACGTGGCCAATACTCAGGATTTAATATTAATATATACCTCCAATAAAACATCCTACATGTGCAAGGTAGATATTATTTTTTCTTCTTCACATCACAAACCTGTGGTGCCGATAGGCTTTATAGAGGCTAAGATGGACAGCCTCTTTGCCCATTATTGGCGCAGGTTTAGATTTTTTTTTTATAGTGATACCTCAATTTTTTTTGTTCCCTCAAATGCATATAACATTGTAAATCTCGCCTGAGGACAATATGGCAGCAATTTGGGTAATCTTTGGCCACTTAGCAGTAATACCAAAGAAAGAAAAGCAGCCAGCAGATATTGGGACTCGAACCCGGGACCCTTGGTTCGCATGCCCAAATGCTAATCGCTGTACTATTGTGATAAAATGTTGCAGAAATGCTACTGTAAGCTTAAAATTGTATAATAATGCTAGAAACAAGAGAGATATGATGGCAGCCTCTAACCAGGATTATTTTTCTTTAAATATTGATATATACTCCCAAGAACACAACTTACATGTACGAGATCAAATGGTGAAAAAAATGTTGCAAAAGTGCTACTGAAGGCACAAAAGATGTATAACCTTAGCAGTTAGATAGTTAATAAGATATCCCAAAAGTTTTCTTGGGATAAGAGGAACCTCTACTCGGGAGTTTTATATTGATATACACAAACAATCCTGACACTCATTACTGTCATAAATAAATAGTCTCATCTCCATACAGCATCACAACCACTTCTGAGGAGGCGGTGGTACAGTGGTCTAGTGCTCAGGTATGCGAGCCTAGGGTCCCGGGTTCAAATCCCCGTTATACGCTGACCACTTTCCATTCTTTGATATCACCGCCGAGTGGCCAAAGACTACCCAAATTGCTGCCATACTGTCCTCAGACAGGACTAACAACGTTTATATGCATCTGATGCTGTAGCAGTGATCAGCCTCGCAAGTTCTCAACATGTTTACGAGAACCTAAACATTTAAGGCGTCACTATAAAAATCTGTAAACCTGTGCCAAATAACAGGTGAAGCAAGTCCATCTGTGCTTCAATAAGCCTACTGGCGCCAATGGTTAATGATATAAAAAAAAAAAAATTAATTAATTAAATTTTATTAAATTTAAAAAAACTTACTTGCCCATGGCAAATTTTCCCTTGGAATCAGCATCCTTGATTAGTTCGCCCACTTTCCTCTTCTGCCGCAGCTTACGGGAAGAGCGTGGTGCATCTCCTTCCTCCTTTCCTGCCTGTAATGATATTATGTGGTGATTGATTATCAGTTAAAACAAGCAATGATGAATTATTTCTATTTTCCATTACCTTTCAGCTCTCTTCAATGGAACAATACCTTGTTATTGTGAAGAGACCGTGTATTCTAATGAACAGTGGAACTAAACTAGAAATGTGTTACTATTCTAGGTAAGTACACTGTGAGGAATCAGACTACATGTGTTCCTCACCAAGATGATACGCCACATCTCTAATAATATTGAAAGAAATAACCAAAAAAAATAATGACATTACCTCTTCATTCTTGCCATTCTGCTTTCCACCGGTGTTGCTGCCTCCCTTTCCACGATCCTGACCCTCAGGTTTCTTGAACTCTGGACAGCCATCATTTTTCCAGTTACTCCACATCTCTTCCCTCTGCAATACGTTAAAAAAAAAAAAACTTTTATGATTATTTTGATAGGAGAGTGGAAGCCTTCCAAGAACATCATGTGTGCAGAAATTATCAAAATAACTAACAGTGTGTGCAAATCTGATTAAAGATTTAAGCCCCTCATTCCTGTTGACAGAAACAAGTCACTTATCATGGGGAACATAGTAACTGATTTGAATATTCGAAAGTTTTCATTACTTCCTGCAGAAACCATTAGGTCTGTAGTCTCTCTCATGGATTACAAGCTATAAGAAAAGAAAAGGAAAAAAATGCTAGGCTTTAAAAATGGAGTCTAAATTAAAAGAAAATCAGATGGGAGGCAGTACAGGACAGGAAAAGAGAGAACTGAAAAATATCTCTCAGGAAGAGACCAACAAAGAGAACCAAAATTACCTGTCAAAAGAATGGCATATAAACAGTAAATACTTGAGTCATGAATTATATGAATTATATGGATGAAAATAAGCTGAGGAAAGTTTCCATGATACTATCAAGACTGGAATAAAGAAAGTTCCTCCCTAAATGGGGTGCATTTTCATCAACTTACAGTGGGCGAGTATAGGTTAATACAACTAGTTAAATAAATACACACACACGCACACACAGGATAACAAGACAGTTGACTCTCCAATTATATTGGATTGCAATATAACAACTCATTTATTTATCCATACCCTGAGGATGTGTCTGACAGTGGATACAAACTTGGGTCCATCTGGTGGAGTTTCTTCCAATAAGGAGTAAACAAGTTTTTCAGTTTTCTTTACCCAAGCCAGCTGGTCCTCTGTCAGTGTTTCCCTGCAAACCAATGAAGTAAATATAACAAAAATAAATAAATCCCAATAACATAAATAATTCAGCTCTCTCTCTCTCTCTCTCTCTCTCTCTCTCCCCCCCCCCCCCCCCCCGTACACACACACACACACGCATACATACCTTTTTCTCTTAGATTCGAAAAGTGTTTTTCAATGTAATATGAATAACTAGTCAGTGAAAATAAATTTATTATGATCATTACTCTCACTGCCTTATCATCCAATATATCTTTCCTCAATTTCTCTTCTACTGCTATGTAGTCAATCAGTTTCCAGCTTACCCCTCTCATCTCTCTTTCACCATGTGTACCTGAGGATCGTTTTATGCTGAAAAAGTGTGTTTGCTAAGAGCAAGCTCTTTCCTCAGTGTCCACCAAGTATTCACCATTTTGATTCACTCCATCCACCTGCTACCTCATTATTTTCAACAACTATCCTACACTAACACTATCCTACTTCCTATCAGCTTTCTTGCCACAAGTGATTCATTATGACTAAGAAGATCAAGTGCTATAGACAATGTGACTAAGATGACTCATGACTAAATTACTGGGATATACTCAGTAGCAACATCTGACTACATGCTATGAGATCTAAATGATGTAAAATTAATGTTTGCAAACATGAAACTCACACTGTCCTCTTTACAAGGTCTGGCAACAAGCGGGATTTTTTCTTCACTTATTTTTGTTTTCCCTTAGCCAATACCCTTTCATTAGAAAAAAAAAAAGTAGAGGTTCACATGAATTCCCAGTTTTATTAAGCTTACAGGGAAGGGAAAACTTAAACTAACTACAAGATAAAGACTCAATTAATGACTCACTGCTTGAACTTGATGTTAGAGGTGAGGTACTGGGCAAGGATCAGCACCTGCAGCAGCACATAACGCCGGAAATTGGTGTCTGAGAACTGAAGATCAAGGAGCTTCTGGTTGGTGAGATATTTGGCAAAGTATTCATCCACCTGGAGAAAAAATAGGAATAGTGATAAAGGAAAAAATGGAGTTGATGCATTTTGAGACACAAGCTATACTCATTACAATATAAAAGAATAATGATAAAGAATGAAGGGTCGAAGTGGGACTTTGCCGGCCCTCACCTGGTGCTGTGAGTTGATAGAATCACTGCCTTCCTGGTCTGGTGCAGGCTCTGACAGGGAACGTGAGAGTCTGGAACCTGCAGCACTGCTACCCTGTAGGTGGTCCAGCTTGAAGCTTCTGAAGGCCTCCAATACATCCCCACAGTACTGATTGGGGGGAAGGATATAAGGGTCATTGTATCTCCATAGTAATGTCAGATGAGAGGAAATAAAAGTTATTAGTTTTCTACAGTATTGCTCAAGATCATATAAAAAAAATGTCATTTAACGTTCGGGGACACACCTGACACCAATTTTTATTTGAATGTTTTCTTTTACAGCACTATGCCTTGTTTTCTCAGATTTTATGATAAACACCACCATACCTAGTCACTGACGGTTGGTTTCAGGTACCTAAACTTTTAAATAAGTTTTTTTTCTCAAAATATGTTTTTAGGAGTTTGAGAACCCTCTTTCTATAGTAGAATATATCCCATAACTATGATTTTCCAAGGTTAGAAGCAAGTTATAAGATACAGCGAACATTATAATGGAATTTTTATATCTATCAAACCTTTTTTTCAATTATTACCATGCAACATGAAAGTTCATGCAAATAAAATTCATGATGGATTGTACACGCTACTTATAACTTTATCCAAAAAATTGTATTATGTTAGATATAGAAACTCCAAATTCTTAAAAGATCAATCTTTTAGATATTTTGTAATGTGTATTTGATATTTTTTTCATTAGTGCAAGTCATTGGATAAGAAAGTTATGATATTTTTATACTAAAATATATTTTTTCACTTACCTGTTAGTCTTACCTAGGCACAAAAACCGTGCCTTGTCTCTTCTCTCAAGCAATTTATCCCCAAAATTTACACCTGACATTAGTCCCTCCTTGCCGTGGTTACCCATCTCACAGAAAACGTAAGAAAACGGGTGGCGCCTCCAAGCGCCACGTCTCCAATCTTACTGCAGACTGAGCTGCTTAAAACCTCGTGAGAGGAGGCCGGGTGGGATCGGTAAGACTAACAGGTAAGTGAAAAAATATATTTTAGTATAAAAATATCATTTATTTCACATAAACCTGTTAGTCTTACCTAGGCAGAATCCCACATTTAGAAGGAGGTGGGGCAATGATAGGTAGCCACGGTATAAGGGTGAATGTGTCCAGAATAATAATGATGACCCACCTCTCTTGGAGCGTGGGTCGAGACAGAGGAGGGTGTGTGGGGCTTCACGGCACAACGCCTCCAGCTGCTATAATAGGTCCCAGGGAGAAGACCTCCTCCTGCACCCTTTGGACCGTCCGTAAATAGTGGTTGGCAACGACAGAAGGTGTCCTCCAACATGCAGCCTCCATAACGTCTGAGAGCCTCCTGTTAACGTTCCACAACAGGGAGGTGGCCACTGCCCGGACTTCATGAGCCTTGACCCTCAGGATGCCAGCCAAGCAGTCAGGGAAGGTCTCATGGGCCGAGCGAATCACCTGTCGTATGAAGAACGAAATGGCTGCCTTGGACATAGGGTGTGTACGGTCCTTGAGTGACACAAAGAGATGGCGGGGGCAAGAAGGGCCTGCCGTCTGGCACAGATAATAACGGAGGGCCCAGACAGGGCACAGGAGCCGGTCTTCACCGTCGGGGCCCAGTATAGCCGTAAGGCTCTGCAGGAGGAATTCCGTTGGCAGAGGGTGGAGTTGAGTCTCTGTCTTGGCAACAAACTCAGGTAAGTAAGAAAGAACCCAGTCCTCGCCGCGGCGTGCAAAAACTGCTGAGAGAGCTTGAAGTTCTCCTACTCTCTTGGCAGAGGCCAAGGCGACCAGAAAAAGAGTTTTCATTGTCACATGCCGTAGATCTGCTGTGTCCATTGGCTCAAAAGGAGGCGTAAGAAGGGCCCGTAGGACCACATCAACATTCCAAGCTGGGACCTTGGGACCAGAGCGGCGAACTTGGCGACAGCAAGCCCTCACTATAGCAGTCACGACCTTGTCACTACAGAGGTCGAAACCCCGAAAGCTGAAAATACCATTCAGCACAGTCTTATAGCCCAGAATAGCCGAAGCTGAGAGGCGGCGTTCTTGGTGAAGAAATCGCAGGAAATCGGCAACTTTTTTAGCACACCTCCTGATGTAGCGTCCATTCCGTGGGAAGGACCTGATCCTTCCGACTCATCGCGTCCGCTACAATGTCACTCAGGAACTGGGTCTTGATAGAAATCCGATGAGCCTCCGCCCACCGTAGGATCTCTTGAGCCTCCTTGTTCAGGTCCTCTGACCTCGTGCCCCCTTGGTGAGCAAGGTATGCTAATGCCGTGGTGTTGTCTGCATAAATCCCCACGGTGTGGTCTCTGAGGAGTGGAAGGAAGGGCATGAGAGAGTTCCCTACTGCTCGGAGTTCCAACACATTGATGTGGAGTCCAGCCTCCTCCGGAGACCACCTTCCGCCTGCCGAGTGTTGGAGGAGAGAGCAGCCCCAGCCCCGTGTAGATGCGTCCGAGAACAGGAGAAAATCCGGAAAAATCGAGAGAAGCTCCTGGTCCCGGAGGAGGTGTTTCTCCTTCCCCCACCAGAGGAGGTCGGGACGGAGGAAAGCAGGCCACTCTATCAGTGTGGAGTCGTCTTCGGATCTGTTCCACCTGCGGCTGAGCTGATGTTGGGAGTCCCCGCATGCGCAGTCGCGAGCCCGGCACCAGGTGGATCAGGGAAGCCATGTGCCCAAGTAAAGACAGCCATAGCTTGGCAGGTGGGTGGGCGGAGGCCATGAAGGTGTGGAGCACCCGCAGAAGGTTGTCCACCCTGTCCCGAGTGGGAAAGGCCCGTAGAGGGACCGACTGAATAGTCATGCCCAAGTAGACGATGGAATGAGTGGGCACCAGATGAGACTTGTCGTGATTGACCCGTAGCCCCAGCCGGGCGCACAGCTGCAACAGGTCTTGCACTGCGTCGATAGCGTCCTGCTGTGATGGGGCTAACAAGATCCAGTCGTCTAAGTACAGGAGACGAGCACCCTCTCGGTGCATGGCCACCGCCACTGGGGCCATCAGGCGTGTAAACACCTGGGGGGCAGTCGAGAGACCGAAGCATAGAGTGGTGAACTGGAAACTGCGTCTCTCCCAGCTGAAACGGAGGAATGGGCGACTCCGAGGATGCACCGGCACCTGCAAGTATGCATCCTTGAGGTCGAGTGTTACCATCCAGTCGTTCTGGCGGACCGATTCCAGAATCGACCGGGGAGTTTCTATCCGGAAGCGGGAGGTTACTACATAAGTGTTGAGTCTGAAGAGGTCTAACAGGGATCGGAAGCCTCCTGATGCCTTGGGAACCATGAAGATCCTGCTGTAAAAACCTGGCGTTGAGGGGGCATTCTCCAGAGCTCCCTTGTTGAGAAGAGCTAAAACCTCTTCTTTCAGGGCAAGGCCTCGCTCAGAAGACGTGGGATACGATGCTAGAAGTATCGGAACGGGAGACCGAGGGGGAATCCGATATCCCTTGCAAAGAACTTGTAGCACCCACCGTTCTGCCCCGATGTCTTCCCACCCACGCGTCGCCCGAGCGAGGCAACCACCAATCGTTCCATGGTCCACCTGGAAGTCATCGTCGAAAGGAACGCGATCCTCTCCATTTACCTGGAGGGTGTCGGGAAGAAGTGTGCCGAGTAGGAAACGAGGACCGGAAGGTTGACCTATCTCGTGTTTGGCTAGTGGAAGGGACTGAAGTATGTGGCTGTGTGTTGATGGCAGAAGAGGAAGCCGTGGTGTACGACAACTTGCGAGAGGGTCTACCCACAAGCGGAGTGCCCGACTGAGGAGCAGGTCGCGCTAGGGCACGAGCTGCCGCCTCAGAAAGAGAGAAGGAAGCTGCCTCCTTGGCCATGTTGGACACCTCCGCAACTTGTTCAGGTCCAAACAGGGAGTCGGTGTTCATAGGTGAGCTACGAAGTGTCCGTTTCGCGGCAGCTTGAAAGCGAGAAGGAAGAGCAGATAGGAAGGCCTCCCGTCTCAGTGACCGGATATTAGCGAGTGTAAAAGCTGACACCCGAGCCTGGGCGGTGAAGGCTCTGTTGATGGAGGCCAAGAGTCGATCGAGCATGGCAGTATCAGTTGAGGCAGCCACTGCGGGAGAAACGCGAGTCACATAGATTCCTACAAACCAAATAAGAAAGTTCTGTATGTCCATAGAAGCTAACAGGCCTGTTTCCAATTGAGAAATATCCCGCTGAGAGGTGGTGATCCGAGGATCAAGCGAGCCTTGGAGCTTGCGCCGCCAAGTC
The DNA here is from genome assembly GCA_036785275.1 of Cancer borealis. Lineage (NCBI taxonomy): Eukaryota > Metazoa > Arthropoda > Malacostraca > Decapoda > Cancridae > Cancer > Cancer borealis. Next base: position 110,711 of record JAXIVD010000462.1, read on the forward strand.
GGGATTGAGTGTGGCAGGTTTCCTGTGGCCCCAAGGACCACGATAGGCCTTGTGATGTGGAAAGGGGACAAAAGAAGTCCGGGAAGCAGCCGTCTGCCGAAGTGCTTCCGAGGCTTCCTGCAAGGCGAAACCTAAAAGGTCTGACTGCTTCAAGTCGACGTAGGGTGGAGGTGCAGTCAAGGCAGGCATGCCTGGAGCACAAGGCATCCGATCGCGATGTAACGTAGCACAGGCCTCTGGGAGGGTATCGCAAACAAAATCCAGAACGTTGCGAGTCAATGTGAGGTGTGGAAATATCCTCCTCCTCCACCGCCTCCCCCGCGACCGAAGCTTCTGCCTCACCGATGGAGTGGGGGTGAGCGCGCATCCAAGGTGGTGTGGTGTCGTGGCCACAGCCAGGAGGGAGCTCTCCGTCATCCTGCTCGGCTGGAGTTGAGTGGTTGGTCACGGAGCTCGGAGTGGCAACGCTGGCAGGGTGCGGCGGGGCAGGGGTGGGGCAGCCCCGCGCCGACACGCACGTGTTGTGGAGTCCGCGAGTTCCCGGGTTGGAAGGACGGGATAGAGACTGGCAACACCCGTACACCCTCAGTCACCGCAGAACCCACCTGCCTCGCTTCAGTGGAAGGGGCAGTGGGGCGGCTGGAACCGTAAACCTGCTGCAGTGCGGGAAGGCAAGACGTGGGTAGCGGAACCTCGCAAACCGCACTGTGGTGGTTTTGAAGTGTCTGAGCGTGGGACCTAAAAGCGGCTGCACCCAGCGCAGGAGCCCTGGACATGGGAGGTGGGGGTCTAGATAGCATGGTAGAACCCCCTTCCATCCCAGGCTGCTCGGGAGGCCACAACTCGCTCGGCACATACCCGACAGCAGCCGCGCCATCACCCCAGGCGCTAGTCAGACAGTGGTGGGACGTGTGCTATCCACGTGTGTCATGACTGTAGCCGTGTGTTGGGGGACAGTTGGGAAGGTGTTGACCCACTGTCCCCACCACCTCAACACATGGTCGTTTGGGGGGGGGCGGTATTTCATCCACCCCCACTCCCGTAGGCTCAGGACCTGACATGGCCCCCCTTAACGAGCCAACTGGCGGTCTCAAATATCGCTCTGAGGTTGGTGCACTCAGGGGGCCGCGTAAACCTGCGGTTGTACGCATGTGTCAAGCCTCTGAACTTGCTGTATGGGACATGTCAGGTAAAAGAGATTTCACAGTATCAGTAATTAAAGAGGTTAGGACCTCTTTAAAAGCACTCCCGGAAACAAGCGAAGCTAGCTGCTGGTTAACCTGGTCGCTATCTGCAACCTGTGGTTCAGGATCAACAGAAAGGCTGGAAGCAGAAAATTTGTCTGACGCACTGGAAGCCTTGCCCTTTGCCTTAGACTTACCCAGCTTAATCTGAAAGCTATGGGCAGCCTGAACTTGATCAGCTGACCAGGAACAACACTCATTACACCTACTGTCTGTAGAACACTGGAGACCGGCAATCCTTCTGCAGGCAATACATACAGTGTGAGCGTCATGTGAGGCCGAAGGGAGCATCTTAGAACAAGCAGCCTGGCTACAGTGACGTCTGTGTTGGGAGGGCTTGATCGCCGGACCAGTTGACCTGCCGGCGTCAGAAGTTAAAGAGGCGCAGCCTTTGGGCTTCCCGGTGGTGCAAGAAGGTAGTGGGGAAGGCTGGTCGCGCCCAGAGGTATCCGAAGGAAGGGGAGAAGCACTCATCGTCGTTAGGAAACGACCGTAGAGCAAGAAATTAGAGAGCTACAAGCAGCACGTCTGATGAGCGTGAGCTCAAGGTAAGAATTGGAGACGTGGCGCTTGGAGGCGCCACCCGTTTTCTGTGAGATGGGTAACCACGGCAAGGAGGGACTAATGTCAGGTGTAAATTTTGGGGATAAATTGCTTGAGAGAAGAGACAAGGCACGGTTTTTGTGCCTAGGTAAGACTAACAGGTTTATGTGAAATAAATATTTTTCTTCTATTGTCATATATAGAGCTATGGATCTAAAAATGAGCAAGAATTATTTTACTATAAGCATAATTTTAACAAAAAAATCATGACGATAAGAAATGGTGTGACACTCCTCTAAAACAGCTGCCATTCATCTTCCACATCACCTTTCTCACATTCCACACTCCACTCATCTGCAATCCTCTTCCGGCATTCCTTTTTGTTGAACTCATTTTTAGAACTCTCCTCTCACACTCATCTAGTATTCACACACCTCATAACTACTCTCAGTTTTCCCTACACAAGAAAGTGGTTGGACCCCTTTCCTTTCTAGGTTATGGATAGACCACCTAATTTGGATCCTAGGATCTGCGTGGTCCGATTTTCTATTAAATTTTATGAAATTGAACACTCCAACATCCGACAACTTTCCTATGGTGTTCTTCAACACAATCACATAATCCATCATTGCTCTATCGACTATCCTTCCAATGTCTTGTCTCATCCATGTATACTTGTGAATATCCTTCTTCTTGAACAAGGTGTTTACAACCACCATCTCTCTCTACACACAGTCCTATAATTCTTTCTCCTTTTATTTTTCTCACAGACGTGCCTATTAACCATGTCTTCAATTACTTCATCATCAACACAAGTGTTTTGATCTCTAACAAGACAATACTCATATGTGCTCAAGAACTCTACAAAGTCATCCAAATAACTCCAAAAAGCAATCTTTTGTTTCCTCCTTGTCACAACAATGGCCAATGTTATGGTGTGTAGCTCAATAAAATTTATTTTTCTCCATTGTCTAATGTATGTACGTCTGTCGGTCCATATGTAGCTACCAGTATGTTTCTGTCACGTCATGGAACCACATTCAGAGACAAAATCTTCAGTGTTTGTGGAGACATTACTCTCTGCTCCCCTTCTGCGCCTTGTCTTTATGTAGGAGAATATACAGAGGAAGGCTTCTTGGGCCCCTTGCTCAGTCCCTTTTGTAGCCTTTTATGAACCGCAAGGAATATGGTTGTAATATTTTTGTAGTTCCCATCACAAGTCAATAAATAATATAAAGTTCAAATTAATAGAAAGTTGGTGCAGTGGGTGTGGATAGAATGCTACTTTCTGGTGGGAGAGCAGAATGTTACTTAACAGGATTTTTCAAATAATCATTAATGTAATGGAAGATTAATAATTTGACTGAGATTGTTATAATGCTTAGGATAGATGCGTCTGGCTTTGTTGATTCAGAGGGGTGCAAATTCCTTTTTAACATACCAAAGTGAAGACTTTCCATGGGGCTTTCTGGAAACATTGTCCAGGGTTCCTGAAGAAATCTTGCAGTGACCAAAATTTTGTGTACAGAGTGTAGTCCAAACGTGGAGTTGTGCCCCCTTTGTCCTCTTCTGTCAGGAGAAAACAAGCATGATGAAAAGTGAAAATCAGCTGAAAATTTTAAGTTGTGGTAAAACAAGTATTTCTTTCAAACATGATAAAATATAAAATTTTGAATGCAGATTTAAAGATGAAATGTGCAGCAACACTTTCAGGAGACTAAAGAGGCATTAGTGCAACTGTGGATTCCAGTCAGTTGGTAGTATTACATGCACACAACACTACCCACCATTTTCCTCCTCCATCTCTGATGCCTCCACATTAGTAAAAGTTGTCACATTCTCAAGGTTGAATTCAGAAACAAGATTGAGTCCCGAACGTTCTGAGAATGGGAAGAACCGTGCGAGGAACAGCAAAATGCGACCACAAAAGACAGTGTTTTGGGACCGGGAGAGACGGCGTAGCAGGTCTGTAAATTTAAAAAGAATATATACATAAATTAACAAATAAACAAAAAAAGTGTATATTTCTCTCTCCACCAGAATATAGAACTCCAACATAAGAACATGATCATGCACTGATGAAAAAGGTGTTCAGAGACCTATTAAACCTCCTAAAAGAAAATATTTAAACACCTTCTGAAGAACTAAATATCTCTTTGAAAGTATAGAATAAAAAAAAAAAACTTACTAGGTAGCGTACAAAAATTAAGCCTCACAAACATATACACTAAGCCACTAGGGGCTAAGTGAAAGGAGTGTATGTGTATAATGTGCATATATGTGTGTATGCATGTCTTATCTTGGCTATCCTCTTTTAGAGGATAACAGCCTGGTATATAGATTGATAGATATTGATAAGGAATAGGTTGGATGCAGAGGTGATGTGAGCAAAATAATTTTTTTTAAGTATAAAAAATCAAATAAAACAAATAAAAAATATGATAAATTCAAAAACTTAACTGGATCATAAAATTATACTAGAAAGAACGTGATCTTAAAAGAAAAAAAATTGTATACTAAAAAAAAATTACACACCATTGCACATTCGCAGAACACTTGTTTTGCATGGTGCGAAGAAGGTGTCTTCTTTCCACACACTGACATGACTTTCAACAAAGGAAAAGAGTTCCTCTCCCTGGCGTATGGTGAGTGTGTCAAAGGCATCACTCAGCACCAACACTGGCAGGGTTGGTAGACTCAGTTCATGCCTCACAAGGTCAATGCACACCTGGGAGGAAGGAAAACAAGTAAAGACAGGTTAAACAGGGTCATAAAAGTTATGGTAATCTATTGCCAAGACAAACTTGAAGCTATACAATGCGAAACAAATAAATACCACATGCTGTGAAGCTTTAAAAAAAAAAATTAATTAATTAATTAAAAATTAAAATTAAAAATTTACCAATAAAGACAATGTTGATATAGCTGTGGCATGTCGTTAACATTTACTCCATTATTATTTATGTGGTAGTTTCATCACTTTCCTTTACATAATTTTTTTTGTGTACAAGCAAACCACAGTTTACAAATGTTTACAAATGGTCATGTCGAGTAGATAGTTGTAGAAATTGAGTTTTTGAGGCATTGAACAGAACCAGGTTTGCTCTGCTCCAATTAGAAACTATTGAAAGATCAGAAGTTAGACTACCTATAGCATTTCGCCTTGAATCACTTAATTATTGTTGGGTTGGGTGTCTGTTGCACGACGTTGAAAAATGCAAGGTGGTGTCATCAGCATAGAAGTGGATAGGGCATTGAGTCAGATTTAGGAGATCATTAATGAATAATAGAAAGAGATTGGCCCTGAGGAACAAGGCTGATGATAGGTTTAGAAGAACAGTGACCGTCCACTACAGCAGCAATAGAATGGTCAGAAAGGAAATTGGAGATGAAGGTGCAGACAGAAGGATATAATCCATTGGAGGTAGTTTAGAAATTAAAGACTTATGCCAAGGGAGGCAGTAGTACAGTGGCTAGCGTTCAGGCATGTGAACCTGGGCTTCTGGATTCGAAACCCGATTTCCGCTGGCCACTTTTCTTTGGTATTACTACTGAGTGGCCAAAGATTACCCAAATTGCTATCCTACACTGTCCTTAGACGGGATTTGCAATGTTATATGCATTTGAGACAGTGGCAAGCAATAGTCTCTCACGTTCTCAACATCAAAAGAGAACATAAAAAATTGAGGCATCACTATAAAAAAAATGTTTAACCTGTGCCTCTAATGGGCAGGAGGCCATCCATCCTTGCCTCCATAAAGCCATGGCCAGTTGCTCCATCATTGCTGGGGACTGGGTGCCGTGACATGGATATAGTGGTCATAGTGGAAGGGTTAAGCTGATACCACACCACGCTGGCTTTGAGTGTCTTGGCGGGGGACCACTTAGTTTTATTTCTTACAGTGGACCTGCCTAGTTTGGTTGCACCTGTCTAGTTTAGCTCCACTGATCATTGAAATGTTTAGCCTTCTCATCATGGAAAGGTAGTGTTTCAAAAAGAAGAAAAAATAATATAATTAAGGTCTCATTAAATAATCCCTATCATATTTATTTAATAAAAGTCATGAAAATGTATGGACACATTCAGTTGACCAACCAGGTGGAAGGGGTGCATTTTGCCAACTTAAAAAATAAAAATTAATTATGTCATTACTTTGCATACATATCTTCACAAATAGAGGATTACTTTTAAGTATATTTTTGCATTTCAGTTAAGTGATCAGTCATGAATAACAACCAAGGTTAATTTGTACCCACCCACATATCCCACCTACATCCTATAGCTAGCCAAAATCTACTAACATAAGACAATTTTAATATTTCATAAACCATAGTGAACACTGACTGTGGTGATAGCAGTGATGGTGGACAGCTTTGTCTTGTCCCCATCGATCACCCTGCGTGTTACGTAGCTCCGAACGGCAGCCTCAATACAATGTTTGGTGGTTTCACTGTGAAGGAAAGCATGGGGTCAACTCTCATACATAAGTTGCTCTTCTCAATCTTTTCCATATGTTATCCATCTACCTCTTCAACTTTTGTGTGCTTCGCTACATTAGTTTTCTAATTAAAAGAAGCATAGATAGATGAAATAATAAATAAATTCTTAATAAGCTCATGCCATTATAGCAACAAGGTACAATACTACAAAAAAGTAAAAGAATACCAACTAAATTTAAAAAAACTACTAACCTGGGAAGCAATGGGATTAGTATTTATCTTTTAAATACAACTGGCTTTTAAGCTTCATAAATCTTTACTTCAATAATCATTCTTTTAACACAAAAACTTCTATCCAATCTCAACTTTCGACATCAAAAATTTTTTTTCAATGGGTTAGAACAGACCGGGCTATGATTTTTGTTTATTAGCAATCACACAGGGCAAAAGTAGATGAGAATGAGCTTAAGCAGCAAGCTTTTGCCAGGGAGCAGGTACACTGATATCCTCATACGGGAATTGCAGTTTGATGAGTCACAATAATAATTTCATAATTAAATTACATAGCTAATAATCTCCTAGATGGAAGGAGGGGGGATAAGCCCCACACGCCTCCCTTTTAGCAAACTTTTTTTCTTTTTCCTTTTTTTTTCATCAGAATGCTCTAGAGCAGGGGTCGGCAACCTATGGCTCGCGAGCCAGATATGGCTCTTTTGATGACTGCATCTGACTCACAGATAAAATCTTAGCTAAAATTTAAGAAATTCAGATAACTATTATACTCTAAAATTTTTGGTTTTACTTTAAAAATTTGACGCATTTAGTTGTATTCAGTGTTAAAAATATATTATATGGGTCTCACGGAAATACATTTGAAAATATTTGACTTCCATGGCTCTCTCAGCCAAAAAGGTTCCCGACCCCTGCTCTAGAGGATTCAGGGTTAGATTTCCGGGTAAAATTTTAGATCTTCACCATAATGGCGTTTGTTTACGTCTACATCTACGTAGACTACACCTCATCCAACTCCCTACTTTTGGTCATAGAGAACATTTGATAGCTTCTACATTAATGTAACCTAACCTAACCCAAGCTAAGCAAACCTTAACCTACATTGACAAATAACAGAACCTTGTTTAAACCAAACTAAACCTTATTTTTCGAAGGTCTCACAGAAAACATTGAATATCTCACTAATTAAGAATTTACGACAGAAATATAATTAAAAAAACCTCAAAATGCACCAGGTAATGCAAACATATAACCCTGAATTCCTGCAGGGCATCCCGGATGAACCTCCCATCCTGCACACAGCCACTCCCAGGGGGGCAGCCAGCAACTCCCTGCCTGACCAGATAAAGTATCTAAGGAGTGGAGGACAGTGCAGAGGCAGCGGACTCTCAAGTTGGCCGTGGTGATCTTCACCTCAAGAAGAAGAAGAAGAAGAAGAAGAGCGTTATGGTCAAGATAATACCTATTTCCGCATTACCTGATGCATTCTGAGAAGGCTTTCTTAATTACATTTCCGTCGCAGATTTCTTAGTTTGAGAGATATTCAATGTTTTCTGTGAGACTTTCTCTTCGAAAAATATAATTTAGTTTGGTTTGAACATGGTTCTGTTATCTGTCAATATAATTAAGGTTTGATTTATTTAGGTTATGTTGATTTTGAAGATATCAAATGTTTTCTATGACCAAAAGTAGGGAGTTGGACGAGGTGCAAACGTAAACAAACGCCATTATGGTGAAGATGTAAAATTTTACCGACATGCATAATATACAGTACAGAATGGTGTATGCGGAAAATAAAGGGGGAGTTGTAATTGTTTATATGCACCCATTGCATGCATGCATGTACAACATTGGGAACACTGGCACATAGAGGAGAGCAAAGATGATGAGGGTTGAATGCAGGTCAAAGGTAAAGTTGAGGGCATTAGACATCGGAAGGGAATAAATCCTTGTCTTGGCTATAGTGGGCAGGGCTGCATATAGACACAATAGTTCTCATGTCACACCCATTGGGTATAACGCGATGAATAAGGTGTACCTTAGGAAGGTGAGAATGGAGGGTATATGCTTGAGGGTATTACTATACTTTATGCCATTAAATAGTCGAAGGTTATGGCTACCCTCAGCTTGTTGCTGTTACTGTTGACAACATTTTCACTGATTACACTACCTGTCGGAAATGAATAATAACACTGCAATACGTCCGTGAATGTGGAACACTTTTGGACTGTATCTCTAAGTCAAAATAAACAAACAAACACTATCAATTGTTTTTATCAAGGGCTTTGGTTTCAAGCATGGGATTAGGTCCTGTTGGTACAGATGGTTATTATATTGTCTATATTTCCTCTGTCCAATGACGTGCCACCACTAATTGCCACCACCAGCTGCGCCAATCACAGCTTGCTATATGTACTAGTAGACGTGGCACACCTGGAAGGATAGGGCAGGAGACAGTTTTCTCCTCAGTTGTATCATGGCTACCGTTCATGTTAGTTGTCAAGATTGTGAATTGGATTATTGGCAAATAATCGCAAAATTTCATTCCAAAAACGATTTGTTGTACGACTTTCTGAGGGAGCACGGCGTCCTACCAGCAGCTGTTCAGTGTCCCCACTGTATGGCTCCTTGGAGGAATAGTAGAGGATAACCCCACAGCCAGGAACTTCATGCTCTCGTTTAAGGTATTGTGAGTTATGAAATTATACTTGGTAAATTTGCAATTCAACCAATAAATAGGTTAGGTTAGGTTACAAGTGTCAGCGGGGGGGGTCCAGGGGGGGCGCAGCCCCCCCGGTTAGGATTGGTTAGGTTAGGTTAGGTTGAAACAGTGTCACAGGGGGGGGTCCAGGGGGGGCGCAGCCCCCCCGGTTAGGATTGGTTAGGGTAATTTAGGTTAAATCTGGGGAAATTTCCCACAATGTAGGGAAATTCCCGTAGATTTTTCAAAGGCCATATATCACTCCCATATGCTTCCCCACCCAAAACCCCCGATTCCCCAGGCTCCCCCAAGCTTGCTGGGGGGGATGGGGATGGGTGGGTACAGATGTGGCACAATGGCATAAAGTATAAATTTACTTGCTTGAGAATACTGAGGAAATGATAAGCATATCTAATGACTTCCGTGAAACTCCAGGCAATCAGTAGCAGAGGCAGACCTATGCTACCTGTATTGGTAAACATGAACCGGGAAGCTCATACTGTCACCAAGTAATGATAAGCAACCTCGCGTCTAGGACTGATAGTTCACCTGATTTTGGTAGAAAAGATAGTTGTGACGGGGAGAGCGTCCACATTTTCAATGCACTGTGGTAACGTAGACTGAACTTTGGTAAATATCCTCTGAAAAGTTAAACTTGAGTCCGCCATAGTGGGAGACATTATGTTTGATCTTGATTTTGGTGTCTTGGACTCTTGGTTTTGGCTGGACTTGGACTTGGACTTAAGCCTGCACTTGCAGGCCCAATTCCAAGTCCAAGTCCATGATGTGTTGCGAGAAGTGTGGAAGTGTGTGGCTGTGCCGAGTGTTATGTATGGCATAAATGTGGTTGCATGGAATGAAAGTGAAATAGAGAAGTTAGATGTAGGACAGAATAGAGTGGCGAGAATGGCACTGAATGCACCTAGGTATGCAGCCATAGAGGCACTGAGAGATAACATGGGATGGAGCACGTTTAGGGAAAGACAGATGAAAGCGACTCTTAGATACAAAGTTAGACTTAAACGAATGGAAGATACAAGACTGGCACGGAAGGTGTATTTGTGGAATGAAAGGAACAGTAGATGGATGAAGAGATGCATGAGGATGGTAAACAGGAGTAACATGCAAATTATATGGACATATGGACCGAGTGAGGGAAGACAGGACGAGTATGAGTGGAGAATGTCGCATGAAAGCAGGGAGGGGAGTGAGTTGGATGTGAGGAAGTGGGAAAAAGTGATAGACCAAGAGGTGAAACGTGTAGGACTGAGTAAATGGAGGAATGAGATGGAGAGAAAGAACACTTTGGAATGGTACAAGGAGAAAGAGACACCAGCGTATGAAAGGTGGTATGATGGAAGCCTGGGTAGCGATCTTCTCTTCCGAGCCAGGGCACAGTGTATGGATGTGAATGTAAGAAACTATAGATGGTCTGAGTCAGGCAGCAAGGTGTGCCAGATGTGTGACATGGGGGAGGACGAGACGGTGGAGCATGTGCTGCTGGAGTGTGGCAAGTATGACAGAGAGAGAATGGACATGATGAGGGTACTTCTGAGTGAGATGGGATGTGAAATGAATGTATTGGTTGAAAGGACTGGCAGGGAATGGATGGTGTTGTTGCTGGGTCTGTGTGGGGACACCACGGCACGAATGATTGATACCGTGAAAATGTTTTTGGAGAAAATGTGGAATGTGAGGATTGGTTAGTAGTCTTGTATGTATGCTGATATATGAGGTTATGTGTGTTTTTCTTTCTTTTTTCTTTTTGCCTTCCCTTTTTTCTCTTTACAGGAGCAGCCGTTTCAAAGGCCTGGCCTGTAAACACAGGCCACCTGTAACATCAGGATCAAGATCAAGATCACCCAGTGCAAAGACAATGAAAGGCACGGACTACGGCTGGCGATATTAGGGGCGATGCCAAATGTATCACTAAACCAGACCAAATACCATACACACTCGCTGATAATAGATACTATACCACTATAATACTATACTAATACTATGTATGCTATAATACTATACTAATACTATGTATACTATAATACTATATAAGGTATATAGTATTAATGAGCTAATACTATATCCTCTTGTCCATCCAAAAAATTACTCTTGTTGAGCACCGCGAAAACTCAACACCGAATCTTATGAAAATTTTTACAATTATGGATGGAAGCAGACAACACACACCCTCCTCCCTTGGTATCTTGGTCAGCACTAACCAAAGAAGAGAAGGAGGAAGATCGATTAATAGTTTCGAATGATTTAGTGATATTCAGTACCTCTCTCATCTACCATTCTCGGGCCTGATCCGCATACACTGACATAACCTATACTCTTTCATAAGGTTCAACGTTCATTTAGATTGTTATATACACTTAAATAACTCACTAAGGCCTGCAAGGTTCACAACAAACAAGTACATTAACAAGGGTTCGAAATCTTGTTGTGTTGCCATACGAACATAAGAATATAAGGAAGCTACACAAGGCCCGGAGGCGTGCACTAGGTAGTTCCTGTTAAACCATTTTACCTACACCCACCTCTCATCCCCATCCATGAAGTCGTCTAGTCTTCTCTTAAAACTCCCTATTGTCTGTACACTAACTACCTGCTGACTGAAACTGTTCCAACCATCTACCACCCTATTTATGTGTTATATTGGATCGGCGCCCCCACACACACTCTCGGTAACTATTTTTCATGAACATTTGCTAATATTTCTGGTGTTGGCGCATAAGAACTATTTATCTATATTTATTTATCTAAATTTGTTTATATATATATATATATATATATATATATATATATATATATATATATATATATATATATTTACTTATTTTTATTTTTGTTTATTTATTAATCATTTAATTAATTAAACTATATTTATTTATTTGTATTTATATTTATTTATCAATTTATTTGTATTTATTTATTTATTTATAGATATATTTATTTATATTTTCTAAATTTATTTATTTATGATTATTTATTATTTATCTATTTGTTTATATTTATTCATTTATATTCATATTTACTTATATTTATTTGTTTATTTATTAATTAATTATTTAATTAATTAAATTATTTATCTATTTATATTTATATTTATTGATTAATTAATTTATATTTATTTATTTATTTATTTTCTTCAAATTAATTTATTTATATTAGACTATATATATTTATCTATTTGTTTATATTTCTTCATATTTACTTTAATTTATTTATATTTATTTATTCATCAATTAATTAATTTACATTTATTTACATTCATTTATATTTTCTATTTATATTTATTTAGTTATATTCATTTACATTTATTTATATATATTTATATCTATTGATATTTATTTATTTATTTATATATTCATATATATTTGTATTTATTAATATTTATTTATTATATGTAATTATTCATTATTTATTTTTATTAATTTTTTATATATTTATTTTTTTTTCAAATTTATTTTTTATATTTATTTATATTTATCTATTTATTTATAATAATGTCAATATATATATATATATATATATATATATATATATATTTATTCATTTATATTTATTTATTCATATTTATTCATTTATACTAATTCATATTTATTCATTTATATATATATATATATATATATATATATATATATATATATATATATATATATATATATATATATATATATATATATATATATATTTATTTATTTATTGTTTTACAGTGTTTTACAGTGGCACATGCCAAGCAGAGACTGCTTTTTGCAGGCTGAGGCTACAGGTGCTATTCCATGCTTCAGTAAGAGCTTCTGTGATGATAAGTTTTAGAATTATAACCATTGTAGTTATATTCTTAGATAATCAAACTCGATCAGCTTCATCAATATTTCTTTATCTTAGAAAGTGGTACAAAAAGATGAGATATAAAAGGATATAGTGTGTTCTTACACAAATAAAACTACACCTTCAGAATAAAAAAAATCCCAATTTTACAGACTGATACAACACTTATCATTATGGAATGTCTATAGTACTCTACTTTATTTCATCTCTTCAATTACTTATACTAGGAAATTAAAGTACATAATAATACAGTTATGTCATCTTGGTCAGTATGCAACACATCCATTAATGAGTAACACTGAAGTACACACACATGTAGATCAAGAGGTGAACATCAATAGGAAGAGCATTCATTATACAGTACTATTCAATGTGCGTTTTTAACCCCTATCCTTTGAGTAATGTGTACAGCAATCACTGTGGAGAATTCCATGAGAAATGTAAAGATCCCAAAATATTTCCAACACTAGTAAAATATCAAGTCAAATTAATTTTGACCTGTGATCACTAGCACCACAAACAATGGTGATCACTAGCACCACAAACAATGGTGATCACTAGCACCACAAACAATGGTAGTAAGATTCCGTTCAGTCATCCTGCTTTGCAAAGCCAAGTGTTGTGCATTACCAAAGTGTCCATTTTGTCAGCGGCCTTCACCTACCAAATGGTTTCAACCTCATAACTGGAGATTAAGAATTAAATAATTTTGCTATCAAATAAGGCTGCTGAAACACTTTAAGCTTGTATGGCTTACCAAATGACAAGTAGAGTGAGTCACAGATTGCATTATTCAAATAAACGTTCTGGGAATGTTCAGTTCTGAGATTCAAAAAATAATTATCACATATCAGAAGAAAAAAGCTCATGAATATTACTACTCAAATAACAAAAACAGGTTAAGAATTACACAATTGTGGATATATCATCATGTTCTAGCTTCCTGCTTTGAAGTCCCTAAGTAAAACAAGTAGGTAAATTAGTCTTGCAGTTCACTGCTAGTACAGAAAATTAAGAGTAGTATTTCTGATGTTTGTAAAAGTAGTACTACATTAATGTTTACATTGCGTATTGTCAAGCACTGCCACATTATACCAAAAGTGCTGTGCTATGAAAAATTGTTGTGTACACATGGAAAAAAAGGAAATAAATAAGGATCACCAATTCATACTGACTTCTCATATATGATCATCTACCTAGAAAACATCATATATGTTACTCTTCCATAAGTCACACTGGATATCATTATCATATATGAAGGTGATTAAATAATTCCCCGAACTAGGTAACTATAGACCATATAGTTTTGCTAGGGTTAATGAGAGCACTACCTCTTTCACCAAGCTAAGCTGCCATGAGCAAGGATCAAACTTGCAACTTTTTGGTCACGAGCTGAACACTGTACCACAGAGCCACCCGGCCCCCTATACTATGTAAAGATAACCACAGTAACTAACTTGTAAAAAGGGTTAAAGTGAGGAGGGGACAAGAGAGAGAGCAGCAAAGTGAGTCATTTAAGTCAATTGAATCCCTAAACTCATTTTTATAAGGGTAAAATATAGTACAATTGCAGGTAAACACTAAATCATCCTCTCCCTGGACAATGAGGCCTATCAGTAGAGGTACATCTACCAGCACCAATGCCAGCAGTAGCAGCAGTATAAGCTTTACATTGATATAAACAGGCAGTTAAAAGGCAATATCTTCTAGGTTCTTGCAAGCAACACTGGTTGCAAGATAAGGTCCCTGGGCAGTGTTTAAACTGGCAGTAACCGTTTGATACAAATCTTCTCTTCATGGGTTTAGACTGCACTTTGTGCATCACAAAATCCCAGCAGTTACCAGATGATTATCCTGGTGCTTCATAAAAGCCTTCAACCCCGTATGAAATTTTGAATTTTGCTACGTCACTGACACATCTACTGTGGCTCAGATATCCCTCCCTATAATGTCTGCAGCTGTGCCAAAGGGTAAGTACCTATCATGAGCTTGTTAACAATGAAATTATGGGAAACTTTATCCTGCCACACAACCATTATATCCTTGTCCATGAATGGCGTTGCAAAATACTCCACTGATTTTTCCATTCATAATGAAATTGTTATAAATATAACATAATTACATGAGTACACAATAGTTATGGAAGACAATTATGATTAAGTGATGAAGATAAGAGACTGGTTAGAAATGTTGGAGGAAGATAGGCAACAGCTGATGAGCAGAGCATTTTCAGACAAGTGTCCATTCATTTCCCCTCTCAGCACTCTAGCACGGGAACAAAGTTATATACGAATAATAACAAAAATATGAGAACTCTTTTAACTGATTATGTGTAATGAAAGTGAGTGAGAGTGCCTAAGTTTGGCTCAGATATGTATTGAATCACAAAGTATTTTGCAATAGAACAGCAACAGCTGGGGATTTGTATGGTTCTCCAGCTTTGGGCCCTCTATTTGAGCTACATGAGAATGATTTATGAAGACTGATCAAGGAGAACTGTGTAGATGAATTTTTGTTTTTGCTACACAGCTATATTGGTAAAAAGGTATCTCACAATCATATTACCTACTAGCAGTCAAATAATACTTTTGAGTGGTGGCAATACTCCTAACTTAAAATTCATACAAAATCAAACTTTATCAAAGACTAATATTATTTTCCTTCGATATGAAACTTCCTGAAACACTAGTTCACTGTTCTACCCACACAATGCAGCAGTACCCACAATTTTACACTTGCACAATACAATTCATATACACTTGGCAACTATGACTAATGGTTAATGCATGCCATGCATGGTGCATGGCTGCTAAGTAATGGATGGTGAAAAAACTTTTACTTACCAACACATGCCAACAATTTTTGTTCAGCATATGTTTTATTAATACAAAATCATTATGCTGTAATGATTTTGATGTACAAACTTTTGAGTTCCGATCAAGTTCCTTCAGATGTCATAAAAAAAATACATGAATATAAATATATGTACATATGCAGAGCTGTATGTACACATGAACAGTTTTGGTGCGAATGACAGTGGTGCAGTGCAGCACATTACTTGGACCAGTTGTGTATAACACTTCATATATGCAATACTGTTCCTCACTATGCACTATGGCTGTCCACTGCATGTTGCTGTGGACAATAACTGACTGACTGATATCTTATATGTAGGTAGCTTTTCACCTTTAAGGTCGTGCATAGTGTAGTTCCACACTCAGCACCTGAGTGTGGCAACTGGCCATATGGGTGTAAATAATTTTTGACATGTGTGGATTTATGAACATCCGCAAACCTCATGCTAGTTTTCTGTGGCAACATATAACTGGTAATCATTAGTCCAATCAATTGAACCAAAGCTAGTCACAATAGACCTATTGACGTCACAATCAAAAATTATCAACCCTATGGTCTCTCATTGTTCAATAAAACCATGTTGTGTGAAGATCTCACTTTTTTTTCTTCAAGTAACATCAGAAACCTTTCACATAGAGACAACACTTTTTTCCCAATAGTCAGTATAAAACATGTTTTCCTTGAGATGTGTATAATCAACATTATTTGCCATGGGTATACTAAGTCCTCAGGATTCTGAAAAAGTGGATGTCAGGCTCATAACCCGGAGATCAGCGAATCGTAACTACGTTCTTAATATTCATCCCCTGTGGTAGGAAGACCTGATTGCACATTAGTGGCCAGGTTGGCAGAACACTGCCACTGTATTCTCTGCATGTTGTAAAACACGACTAATAGAAACGGAGTGATGGGGCTGGGGACTCCCTCCTTTCTATTGTTCCTTCTTAATATGAAACAAGGTAGTGGGTGAGAGGAGATTAAATTCTCCCAAACTTCTAAAGATGTCATGTCTTGACTACTCCATTTCAAGATTATAAGTCGGGTACATAGAGAGATATATAAGTAGTCAAGGGTATGATGCTATAAATAGCTACAGAATAGCTAACATTAGAATTTTAATTTCATGTGAATATATAACATGTTCTTGTGATGCTGGA
>JAXIVD010000462.1:132500-154340 GCA_036785275.1 Cancer borealis
TCATGAGCACCACAGTTTCATAGGGAGCACATTCCTCTACATGCAGCAGAGAGCATAGCCACCCATAGAACCCTTTCTCTGGATCACTGATTTCAGACCACCAAGAGTCAAAAGACAAAGATATCTGAAAAATAAAGATAATACATTATACTTGAGCTAAGTATGAAAAAATACTACCCTCTCACCAAATGAAAAATCAATACCAAGATATATATGCATTATAATGCAAATAAAAAATAATAGATTGAAAGTGCAATGAGATCACTTATTCAAAGATTAGGGAATTATATGCAATTGTATACAGTGGTCTTGCAAGTTCTCAATTTACTTTATTCTGGAAGACTGCTTAATTGCAGAAGCTACATATGTTTAAATGTTAAAGCATTTGCTTATACTTGCACTCCCAACAGAGTTCCCTTTTTTTTCTTGTCCACACTTAGTTGCTGCTGTCTCTGATGCCACAGCTATTTCAAATGACCCTGCTGACCTGATCACTCAGCTTGAGTCATGTGTAAATGTATCGGATTTTCCTGAAGCCAGACCTAGTCTTCTAACTTTACTTGCCAATCACAAAAGTGCTCTTGCTTGCTTTACCTGGTGAATCCTTAGGAGTTACGGATAGAATTACCCACAGTATTACTCTCAAACCTTAATTGATATGGAATTTACGAGATCACTGTAGCTTTAGGTATTCACACCAAACAAAACTATTCTTACCATATTTCTGCAATAGTAGATTTATTCAAAGTGAAATTCATGTTTAACAGGTTTTAATTAGAATCATCTTAAAATTAAAATAAATTAAATGAAGGAGTAGTGTACAAAAGTGCACAGAAATCTTTCACAAAAAATTGATGACACAAACCTGAGCCAGTGATCCATATATGCCCAGTCCAAAGGTGAAGACAATGATGAGGAATGGATAGGTCAGAATGAGCAATGGTGGCAGTGTTATTTTGGGGAGGCAGCGTGCTTCTGTGGCCCTTGTCAGCATGCTGGAGAAAGAGAGCATATAATATTTCTCATCCAACTAAATACCCAGATACTTGTACCCTCTTCTCCTTCATATTTAATTCCTACCTAACATCCAGGTCCTGTCACTTTCAGTCATCCCCGTTCACCACCAATGCTTGGTTCTTCTTACTGAACCTAACATCAAAATTCCTGTCATATTTAATTACAGTATTTAGCATATCTTTGAACTTACTGTTGTTTTCGCTAAGTACCACCACATCATCTGCGTACAACAGTACACTAAACATATTATTGCCCACTTTCACATTTATGTGTTTCACCTCACTGCCAGTTTTTCAACAGATAATCCAAAATGTAAAGGGGAAAGGAGGCAACACTGCCTCACTCCTCTCTTACCAACCATCTATCCTGTGTCCAAATCTATCATACTGAACTAAGTCTTCTTGTTCTCATACATGCTGCTAATTATCCTAACAACCTTCTCACTCATGTCAATACTTCCCAAAACCTTAAACAGCATTTTCCTATTCACTTTTGTTATACACTAGTTAAAACTATTTGCTCATGCTTGCAACAACAAACAGGCATTCCTTCTCATTTATTTGCCGTAATTGTTAAAATTTGCTGCTGTATAGTCAGTGATGAAGAAGATCCTGACAGCCCATCTGCTATTTAACTTCTTTTCGAGGATACAGTAAGGAGGGAGCTCTGTACAAGTTATTATAAGAAGAATAGATAAAAAATTTGGTATATATCAGATCTATTGAATTCAGAAAAAACATTTTACATTCAATACAATCTTTACATATTTGCAGAACCTTCATGTGACACAAGGCTAGAAAAAAACATAAGTTATGTTCACATACTCTTTTCTCAGTGCAAAAAGAGGCACATTACTGACCTGTACCAAGTAAGGGTCCCGAGGTAAAATGAGTAACCTGAGGACACAAGGAAGACAAACGGGAAGCAGATAAGGGAGAGGAGGGTGATGTGAGGCCCATAGCGTTGGGAGCACCGTGGCTTGGGCTTATCTGGCCCAAGTGTTTGTGTGATGGAAGCTTCAAGATCATCAAGTTCTTCACGGGACAAGTTCACCTGATTGTTCAAAGAAAAACAAAGTAGTAGTTCTGTGAGGTGAAGTATTAGTAAACATGTGAGCATAACAACAGCTACAGAAGCATACAAGCATTCACTAAAACCCTACCTTTACATCAATGCTATGTCCCTTCTTCTTCCCACGCTTGATGGTGCCTGTGAGAGTGACATAGGACTCCAGGCCCTCTGGCATGTCCTCACTGAATACCACTTGACCACCACTAGCTCCACTGTCACTGCTGCGGTCACCACTGTTGCTGACACCAGCCTCATTACCCACTGGCTGTTGGGCAGGCAGCTGTTGTCCAGGTTTATCATTGGAATTTTCTGAGGAGAAAACTTTGTTATGAAATTCGTTTTTCTTATATGAGTAGATCATCCCACAGTTGTATACTCCAGTCCTGATTGTATGATGGAAACTCTTAGCTCTCAATATATCCTCATCTATGTAGTAGAACGCCACTTTAATGTTTGTCAACAGTTTATATCCCTTTCCAATTATTCTATCAATTTGCTTCTCTTATGATAAACCATCCAGCACTTTCACTGCTAGCTCCCTCTTCCTTCTCTTTCTTAGCTTCATCAACTTTCTCTCTTTAAATCCTATACTACCAAGGCCAAACATATGGGAAAATAAGGACTAGACCGAAGTTTTAGCACCAATTACAATTTTTCCCATAAGTTTATATATATATATCTAACGAATTCGTATCTAACGCGTTTTTTTTAATTTACACCAATTATTAGATGGGAAATTCTACTGTAATGTGGATTTTTCACATGTGCCTTTATATTGCAACATCTGTTATGCCATGCAATTTTTAATTTTTCTTATTTCATATTTTTAATTTATTTATAATTATTAGATTTTTTCTAACTTTAGTTTGTGCCTTTGTACAATAAATATTAGTAACACAATACAATATTTCCATTATATATGCATTTTTCATGCACTTTTAGTCTAAAAATTTTTGTTTTAAGACCGCCAAAAACTGCTCTATCCCCGAAGGGACAAATTTGTCCCCTTATGAAATAATATATATTGAAAATATTTTCTAGTTGTTTTTCCTATTTCACTTACTTGCTTCAAAATAATAAAAATAATGAGAAGCATATTAATTTTCAATCATCCACCATAAATCAGGCAGTACAGGGCTAATAGTAATAGTTAGTATAGATTAGTGAAGTCAAAGTGAAATTAAATAGGAACCTATAGGTGTGTTGCTGTTTGTATTCCTCCTGTAATCTTTCGTAAAAACAAAGTTCCATGAGAAGAAATGATGGGTCTCCTGCATCAACACTTAGTAGGAACATTTTGAGGAGTATGCAGACACTAATAAGTGTAACTTATAGTAAGACTACATCCAGAAACTTTTGTATAATACCTTGCATTCAACAGATCAGTGAAGGCATTGCCATTAATTTGTAAGGAATGTTTTCCCAGTT
Organism: Cancer borealis; assembly: GCA_036785275.1. Lineage (NCBI taxonomy): Eukaryota > Metazoa > Arthropoda > Malacostraca > Decapoda > Cancridae > Cancer > Cancer borealis. The sequence goes on from JAXIVD010000462.1 coordinate 136,017, forward strand.
TTATGATCCTAATCTACTAAATATAATCAAATTTTGTTTGTCACTGTCAGTTATGAAAAAATATTTGCAAGCTCTCCAAGGCTACAACGAATGTAAATTTATCAGTACAGATGAAATGATTATAGTCTTCCAAATCTTAACATAGATTCCTGATGGGGCAGAATCCAGTATTCCCATGGGTCCAACGCTGCCTGTCTACCTGAACTAGCCAGTTAGAACTTGATGTACATAAGTAAAAGGAATATAAAATGTTTTAATGAAATTTGGCAACATTGGACCCATGGGACTACTGGATTCTGCCCCACCAGGAATCTATGTTAAGATTTGGAAGACTATACATGTTAATGATCACTTTTCTTAAAGCTCTGTTTAATAATAGCATCCTAAACTTGACTTATTACCTTTATCAGCAGTAGACTGGCTATCACTTTTCTGTGAGAGGCCCATTTGATGTCCCTCACTTGTGTTTGTGAGGGTGGTGTCTTCCACTAGTATGGCACTGTTACGCTGAATTCTGTCTGCAATTTAACAATCATTATAATTTACATTTTTCATTCATCCAATGATACCACAGGAACTTTTAATTAAAACACTGTAATTCAATGTAGTTCACTAGAGGACATAATAAGAACTAATCCCAACTTAAAATTTTAATATGTTTATATTAGTGTAGAGTATTAGAGAAATAAATCACTGTGAATGGTTTATCATCATCATCCTCGTCATAATTCTGAAAGGTAGGTTAAATACTCACATAGTTAGTTAGTTAATGCAAAAAGGAGCAAGTACCAGACATCAAAGGTCATATGGCACTATATTAATCTAAAAGGTAGATGATATAGCAGAGATGATGGTAAGGCAAATTATGGGGAGTTGAGCAAAAGCGACAGCAGTGCCAGGTATGCTAAGTCAACGCCCCGTCCAGCCCCGTAGAGCCCCTCCTTCCTATATTCCAACCCACGTATCCTTTCCAGCAGGCAGTTGTTGACCTGTTCCAGCTAGCTAGTGAGGTGTATATAGTCTCTGCAGACAAGCTCACGGGCTGGCTGGAGGTTGAGCACCTTCCTAAGAGCTCCATCAGCTCCAGGCTCAAATCTACCTTCCGCAGATGGTTCAGAAGGATCAGCATCCTGGAAATCCTGTCGTGTGATGGTGGCACAAACTTTGAATGAGGAAACCAAAAATTTCCTCTCAGCTTGGTGTATCCAGCTGTGTGTCTTGTCCACTCACTATCCACAGTCCAACAGGTGTGCTGAAGCTGTGATCAAGTCAGTAAAAAGACTCCTGAGGGTCAACACCGGCCCTGGGGTTCTTTCGAGTCAGATGCAGCCACTACAGCCATCTTACAGTATTTGAATACTCCATTGTAACACTGATGTGTCTCCTCTCAGCTGCTAATGGAGAGGCAGCTGAGGGACTCTATACCTGCCACCATAGAGCACTACCGTGTCAGCAAACAGTGGGCGAGGATGCAGCGGCATCGTGAGCAGGCCATGGAGATGCTATGTCCTCGAAATTGAAGTTCAACCAAGCAGCGCATGAGCTGATCCCACCTCACTCCGGGCAAATAGGTGCATATACAGAACCAGGAGAGTGGAAGGTGGGACATCTTTTTGTATTGCAGTGAGAACCCTCCTCCATTTCACATGTTTGTATTGGTTACTTGCATATAGGTGTTTCACTGCAATGGATGGGAAGTGTTGGGGTGTTAACAAGCTAACAAGCGGTAATTTAGCACTAGTTTACCCCGGAGCCATCAGGACCAAGGTTAGACAGTTCAGCTCTAGCAGCCAGAGAGGGCAGACGCCCACCTACCAATTGTACTCCATACCCGCAGTAAGATTACATTGGCTGCCGACCCGTTTTGATTCACCTTCACCATTCACCACCCAAACTATAAGATATTGAAATATGCCATACCAGAGGCAGTGCTGCTCGTCTCCAATAAGTTGTTCATGCTTGCTTGGGAACTAGTCTCCTCTGGCAGAAGTCTGGCCCGCACACTGCTTCCAAGGGCTTCCATGCTGCTACTGCTGCCATCTCCATCTTGAAAACCAGATACAAGGAAAAGATTGAGGGGGAATTTAATATCTGTGTATAATTTCTTCTTAAAGAATAGATAAGTTCAAAATAATATATGAAAAAGCATACAGTACACTAGACCCTAGTTATATGCAGATAATGCATTCCACATGGTCAACACATCATGTGAAATTGCAGGTGAATAATCATTTGAATGGAGAAAATAGGAATCCATTTCAGTGGGCTTCATCAATCTATCTATATACCAGGATGTTATCCCCATAAGGAGGGATAGCCAAGACAATGCATACTTACACACACCCATGCACACATACGGACGACAACAACGACAACAAAGACGCCTCCTGAGATGCTCTCTTCAAAATAGACTTAGTTATAGTTATATAAAGTTTCTCATCTTGTCATGGAGCAGGATGTGAAGTTGGCAGCATTATTTCTCGTTAAGATCTTTTGTGTCTCACTAACACAAGAAAATAGTTACAGCCTGCACTCTAAATACAATACAATCTCAAACTCATTTGCAAATTCTCAAATCTAGTTTTCCATCAATCACCTAACCTTTTCTAAGCCCTTTCTTCTTTTCTCTCTTCCTTATTGATACTTAGGTATCTGAGACTATGACAGGAATCCCTTTTCTCTTCCCTGCTATTTTTCATCCTCATTTTTAAATCAAAGCTAGTTGTTGTGTCAATATACATGACAATATGATCTCTTGTACCTAGAGCCTTGAACCTTCGGAATTTTATATCAGGTGACTAAGACTGCATTATCACTCACTAAATTTATTGTGCTGTGTATCTTACACAATTCCAAAAAATATGTAAATTTCTTCCTATTTGACTTCCAAAGTGGAATGCATATTGACTATTTTCCTTTGCAGAGGTCTCCATAGTTTGAGTTTTCAATGTTCACCATAAATACTTTTTAGGAATGGCCAGCCTCCCTTACATGTAAGAAAAAAACAATGACGTGCAGCATCACTGGCCTATCACAAAAATCATGCCAGAAAATTATCACTGATGAACTTAACAAGAAATAGTGCTACTAACTTCACACCCTGCTTGATTACAGGATAAGCAACATGAGCTCACTATAGGAGCATTTTCGTGAGCAAAAATACCAACCTAGCTTGACTTATTTTGATTTGGCTTGACAAAAGCCATTTCTGCAAGCGCTGGAGAGGAAACCCTAAGCAACTGTAGGTTGCCTTTTAACCAACCTAAGTCAACCCAGCTGTGCGGGAACTTTGCTCTCACTTTGCTGCCGTTTGTTTATTTAAAGATGGCGTCCACATCAAGAAATACCGTCTCATCAGATATGGAGTCCACCCAAATGTAAGTATTATTGAAGATTAAGGTCTTAAATGAGTTGAAACAAGTGTTTGAGGTTGGAGAGGAGACATACATCATATGAAAATAGCTGAGATAGCAATATTTAAGAAGACTAAGGTGTTGAGAGCAGGCCGGACTGTTTACGCGATGGCATCAATCCAGAACAACCCGAAGCAACATCAATCAAATCTAGCTTGATCACAAATTTTCGGCGAAAACACACCTTATGTATTGGGACCTCCAAAACCAAGTTAATGACTACTACCCAAGAATTAAGTATCAGTCATCCCAATTTCTTAAATACAAAGAGAAATGTTGATGAGGTGTTCTATTTGGCAATATGAACAGTAAATTAGCCTTTTTCTATCAAGTCCCTGCGGCATCTGAGAGATTATAAACAGGTGGCATCATCAAAAATGGTGTTGCATCACAACTACATAATGGCATGCAATGCTTTGTTTGTGAAGCAGTTTTTGGTTAGAAAACTACACAACAATGGTCCTTTATCCTCTACATCTGCTGTCAATGAAACTGTGGTATACCTTGCTGTATCAGGTTGTCAATGCTTGGTGTGTGTTTATCAAGGTCAGTCGTTGATGCAGTGTGCTGTGATTGTGAAGGGGTTATGGCAGGGGTCACAGCAGGAGAGATAGGAGTCAGCATAGTAGACATGGCAGAATTTTCTTGTAAGAGACACTCAGCTGAACCTCCTTCCCCTCTAGTATCACAGACAGATCCTGCACTTTCATATTCCTGTAAAGTGTTGAATACAGCTATAATTTTTTTTTAAAATAAATAAAATAAAAATATCCAGCAAGCTTACTCTGTATGTCCTGTTGCACTTATTATCCAAATACCTAGAGTGGCACTTAACTCACACATGGTATTCCAGCCCTTCAAAATCAAAATATATTGCCAAAACATATATAGTGCACTTACAATTTATTTAATTTATCAATATTCCTCATTAGTAGAAAATTTAATTCCATGCTGAGCACCAATACATATTTCATAATGCTCAATTAAAGGTTTTAAATCTTCTCAAAACCAATTCTGCAGAATAAAGAGATAATCTAATAAAAAACTACCTATATATCAATAGTCTGACGCTTCGTTCCCTCCGGGAATATCTCCCAAGGGGATGGCCATGGTAGAACAGCCTCCACCAATCCCTATCCATACACTCCCTCCTTGCTTTTTCAGTTCCTCCCCCTCTATCAGGAACTCTTTCATACACGTAAATCTTTACCTTTCCACAGTGGTGGTGGCAGTGCCAAACCAATGAGGTTTAACAGAGGAATGAAGATTGCTATTGGGCAAAGAAAAACTTAAGTACAGCTATCTCTCAATTATCTGTCGTATAGCAGCCGAGACCGTGACAGATAACGTTGAAAGACGGATAATGCAACACTACCATCCCCTTAGGCTTTATTTCTTTTTTCTTTTTACCCGTGGTGCCAGTAAGCTTAATGGAGGTCTTAGATGGTTGGCTGTACACTGGTACACTGTACAGTACTCACCGACTAGCTGTCTGCTGTGTGACTAATTTGCACAAAAATAAAAGCTACGTTCTTATGAAGCGTACGTCTCTCTCTCTCTCTCTCTCTCACATGTACGCACACAATATCTTTCCTTTAATGCACACGAATGTACACAGTCATAAACTAAACGCACACAGCTAGGTACACACAAACTGCTTCAAATACGTACACAACACAGGACACGATCATGTGTATCTGGCATAAGCATAACTGGCAAAAAGATGGATTGTGCATGGTTTTATTTATTTATTTTTTACATTAAAAGGGCACAAGATCATGCGACGGATAACATAGCATGACGGATATCTCGAAGACGGATAATTTAAAGATTACTGTATTGGGAAAGGTGAAACATAAAAGCAATCACATCTATCATTACTGAAATGGTAGACCAGCGCATCCCTATGTGGTGAGCACCGTTATTATACTCCAAGGAGTAGAATTACAGGTAAGAGTGGTGCACAAAATCAGCAGTTTTTTGGTTCTTACTTTTGACAATTTTTTGGCACCAATTCCCGCCAGAAAGAGTATTGTGCTAGCATTGCTAGCTGCCAGTAGTGGAAGGACAAGATGGCTATGGGCAGAGAGGAACCTCCACTTTGCCCTTTCTATCCATGAATCTCTATGCCTATCTCATATCTTTAAAAACATTAAGCGCACACCCTTCTTTTCCCCTTCCCTTGCTTTTCTCATCCACTCCACACCACACCACACAACTGCTTCCACATCCTCTAATATTTCACTCATTCCCCGTCATACAATCTTTCACTCCATAACTTTTTATATGGGTTTCTTATACCCCCATAATGTCTAACCTTTCCCCATCAAAACTCTCCATTAATTCCATTCTTTTTGAAGTGCGCAAGCCATTCACGTTAATTAATCCTACTCTCATACATGTTTTCTTTCTCCCATTGCAAGGTGGAGGCCCCTGTCCTTCCATATCCATTTTGTTCTGCCCACTATGTGGTCATTAGCAGCTGGCAAAGCTAATGCAGTGCTCTACCGGAGGGAAATGGGCCACATATTGTCAGGTTAAAAATATAAAAACAACAGCTGATGTTTACTGCTCTTTCCCCATTTGTTCCACCATAACAGGTGAATAAAACACTTACACTGTATTTTTCTGTAATGAAGCATTAATACAATTACTAACCTGAGAAGCTGCAGTATCATTTTCTTGTGCTTCCATATCAACAATTATTATCTTTTACTGTACTCAAAATAGTTTGTCCATGTAAGAAATCTATTTCAGTAATGATGTGTTCCATATTCCTTCAGTCCATCTGCATATCATAGTTGCCATGATCTCTTGTGCTTGTGTCTGACTGTTCATATTTGAAAACTGAAAAAATAATACAATAATCAATTAATGAATTAAGTGATGTATCATATTTTCTTTTCTACTATTTCATCTACTGTGACACTTTTCTCTTCACCCCATTGTTACGGGTCGAAGGTGTGAAAGAACATTATATAGTAAGTATCAACAAGACAAAATAAACTTAAGGACTATCTCACTACAAAATTAAAGAGAATGTAGAAAAACACAAACAAGGAAATTAAATGAAATGAGGTAATCTAACACTTAAAACTTAAAAGAAGAAATATTGTAATGACAAGCAACACAAGGTGATGTAAGCTGCCTGTCATAACTACACATAACCACATTACACTCTTCATGTTTCTCTTCGTGTTTCTTCTTATGATGTTTTCTGTTGAAATAAAGATTCCTATATAAAAGCAATAGTTTTGATAGGGTTGTAATAAGTTAAGAATTAAGTTAAGATTCAGAAGCTCCAGACTAATTAGTATTATTTATCACAAATAATTACCTACGTTAGTTAGATTTCTCTTTTGGTGTTTAAGTACTGCAATAATACAATTACCAAACACATGATTTTACTTTATGCTATATATACAATTTGGTATCCATATATAGAAAAAAAAATCTAATTTGTTAATTAGCACAGAAAAAAATAAGCTAAAATGATTCAAGGAATAAAATTATATATTTACCATAAAAGAATTGATTGAAATACCTCAATTTGCACTTTTCAGAAAGACAAAGAGTGTGGGATTTTTAATTACGTTAAAGGGTTTCACAAAGGATATAGGTTCTTAAACTAAAAAGGCAGGTTAAAAATTGCATAAATGAAAACTGGTGACAAATACTCCTTTTATAGCGATAATCTCGAATATCTAGTGTTGTCCTGTTTTCCATTTGATCTACCTAGGGAGTTAAGGAGTATGATTCTGATAAGTGTTCTGGTGCATATCACGTCATATCGTAGTTATTATTCATTTACACAGCAAATGACACCTCAAAATACTCAAAAGGCCAAGAGAAGTTAAAATAAAACAAAAACGCCAAAAAATTGGAAACTACAACAAAGGAAATATTTACATTTAAGGATGGTGACAAAATATATCAAGTAAACAAGAGCTACCTTGGATAGGCTAACTGGTATTTTACAAACTCCTAGAAAAACAACATCAGTTACCAAACAGTGCCTAGGCTATGCTCAACTAAGGTGAGAACTCCTGTTAGTGAGCTTTCTTTTCAAATGATAGTATGCGGATTTGAACCACCACACACACCCAAATGGTTATCTGACCAAATATCAACTAACAAAGCAGGGCAACTCACCCATCTAACGGAATGGAAACGAATGGTCAAGCCTCAATAATGTACTTCATACGAATACCCAGGCACCATTCAAAACATGCACTGTAGTTACGGTAGTAGGAAATGCTAGCTATCAATCGTGTATCATCATACAAAAGGTCGCAGGAGCGGAAAGCAAGATGCAGAATGTAGAACCTAAATGGGGAACATAAAATAGAACCAGCTCTTCACTACGGAACATTTCGTGGGTCACTAAAGTGGTTCCGGCCCTAACAACAACATTTCGTGGGTCATTAAGGTTCCATAGCAATGTTGGAAGTGTCGCGTGTTAAAACGTTATGAAATTACAGAAACAAAATCCAGTTATCGATAGTTTTACACCCAAATTAAATCTAGTTCTACCAATGAAATATATGAGTCATATATGAGCCCTATCAATCTTTACCGGCCCTTGCAATGCTGTGCAGCGATGACAACGGTGACAGATAACTATACGCTCCTTGATAGCCACCAGCAGACGCCTTCTCACCTCAGTCAAAACAATCAACTGAAAACCTATGGTTGTGTCTTCACAAGAAATAATATTCTAAGTAAACATATATTTTACATTGATATATCTACTTTCAATAATAAATTGTAAATTTTGCATGCGTATCTATTTCACAATGGCAAGCTTTTACTGACTAGAACAACTATGGATTGCGCAAGATGACGTCATGTAGAAAAGTCGTAGCGGATTGAGATTAATAATGCTTACATAAGAATAAGAACATAAGAATATAAGGAAGCAACAAAAGGCCCAGAAGCCTGCACGAGGTAGTTCCTATTACTCCAATACTTCCCTATTACCTACATCCACCTCTCATCCCCATCCATAAATTGCCGTCTAGTCTTCTTTTAAAACTCCCTATTTGTAAACCAATGTCTGCAATTTTTTTTATTGCACCCCTTGTCGCGGATACTTCTTTTGTATGCTTTGTTTCATATTGAAATAGATCTTTATAAATCCAAAAAGAAAATAAACGCTGAATAAAAGTCGCTGATAACGCCGTGAAACCATTCCTTAACTCCACCTGGTGCATCCACGCCCCTTCCATCACCACACGCAGGTAGTACTACATGAAGCCGCCCATCGAGGGTACAGGAAATACAGAAGTGTGAACACTTCAACGTTATCCCAGCCTGACCTGCCAACGCTGTCACCAAGACGCGCTCCTTTTCTGCCAAGGTGACGCCAAGCTACCTCTTTCCCGCGTAGAAAGCCCGCCAATCCCTAGTGCGAAACTGAACCCCCGGGGGTTCAGTTTCGAAACTGAACCCCCCCCTCTTTAAAAATCAGGACATGCATAACACTACTCCCCTCTCTCAACTGGAAAAGTACAAACATGCCTGAACTCTTTGTACAAATATAAAACCCACACCTGCGAACATTATACATTACTTAACAGGTGGTGGCGGTACAATACAATACAGCCACACCGCTTTACAATACTCTATCGAACATTTCAATCAAAGAGAACAATACTTTAAGAACAATATTGATTAAAAAAAAACAGTATAAAGATGCTCAATACATTTCTTACAGTACATTACTTATAATCAAAATACAAAAAAATAAGTGAAAATGTTCACTTAAGGAGTTGTACAAGGAATAACAGAATGGCTGAAGAAATATTTACGAAGACCATCTGTGAATTGTGAAATGAATAATACTAAATATCTGTAATAAAGGACAGGTATAGAATAAAAAATAAATAAAACATTTCAAAAGGGAGAAAGGAAAGAGGATGAGAAAATGTAAGGATGGAATGATAGGCGGTAATACCCATCACCTTCCTTGCACATTGTTCCTCTAACACTAATTACTTCCCCCGTACACCTGTATACCTGCATGCCTGACATGCTACTAATTACTCATCATCTTGCTTTGGCAAGGGAGACCCGTACTGTATGATATTAATATGATAAGTAATGTATATAGTGACTTGTACTGTATGATATTAATATGAGAAGTGTACCTACCTACCACACTGCACTAGCTAGTGCAATGTGGCAGTGTGGTAGGTTGGTGTGCCATGCTAGCATGGCACACGCTCGTCCCTCATGCAACACTATCGCATGACACATTCAAATAATACCGCCACATGCCCTCACAGACACATACCGCAGCTGCACACGGCGAAACACGAGTCTAACAGTAATGAGAACCGCCCATTGAGGCTCCCAGCGTGCCCCTCATCACCACGACAGGATCATGTGACTTAAGATTCCTCGGGAGGGTAAACGCCCACTTGTTTGCACGTATTTCTTAAAGGCCCGTCTACACTAGGACTGCCCAGTCAGGGGATCGCCCGACTGGGCAGTCTCGACTCCCATATATGGTAAAGTGGGCGGGGCTAGAGGGTGGGGGGAGCAGTCTTGATCGGGTGAGTGAACGTCACTTAAGGCCCGTCTACACTAGGACTGGGCAGTCGGGGGGGCAGACCGACCGACGAGGGGGTAATGGGGGTGAACGTCCTAACACGAGACAGGCGTTGTCAAAAGCCCGCGCCTTCTCAGGCGGAGTGAAAGAGGAAGTTTCTCACAAATTTTCTCCGAACTTGAAAAGGAATGCCCTGATGGCTTTGAGAGCTACACCAGAATGCCTGTTATTTTATTATATAAATTGCTCAACAAGATTGAACCTTATATACGTAAGGAAGACACCCATCTCCGCGAGAGCATCTCTCCTGACCCGTGTTCAGTCCGTCACTGACGTAAAGGCCCGTCTACACTAGGACTGCCCAGTCGGGGGATCGCCCGACTGGGCAGTCTCGAGTCCCATATATGATAAAGTGGGCGGGGCTAGAGGGTGGGGGGAGCAGTCTTGAGCGAGAGGCATTTGATTGGGTGAGTGAACGTCAGTGACGGTCTGACGGACTGAACGCGGGCCAGGAGAGATGCTCTCGCGGAGATGGGTGTCTTCCTTACGTATATAAGGTTCAATCTTGTTGAGCAATTTATATAATAAAATAACAGGCATTCTGGTGTAGCTCTCAAAGCCATCAGGGCATTCCTTTTCAAGTTCGGAGAAAATTTGTGAGAAACTTCCTCTTTCACTCCGCCTGAGAAGGCGCGGGCTTTTGACAACGCCTGTCTCGTGTTAGGACGTTCACCCCCATTACCCCCTCGTCGGTCGGTCTGCCCCCCCGACTGCCCAGTCCTAGTGTAGACGGGCCTTAAGTGACGTTCACTCACCCGATCAAGACTGCTCCCCCCACCCTCTAGCCCCGCCCACTTTACCATATATGGGAGTCGAGACTGCCCAGTCGGGCGATCCCCCGACTGGGCAGTCCTAGTGTAGACGGGCCTTTAAGGAATACGTGCAAACAAGTGGGCGTTTACCCTCCCGAGGAATCTTAAGTCACATGATCCTGTCCGAACTTGAAAAGGAATGCCCTGATGGCTTTGAGAGCTACACCAGAATGCCTGTTATTTTATTATATAAATTGCTCAACAAGATTGAACCTTATATACGTAAGGAAGACACCCATCTCCGCGAGAACATCTCTCCTGGTCCGCGTTCAGTCCGTCTCTGACGTTCACTCACCCGATCAAAAGCGTTTACATGTGTCGCCAAACTTCGTTTGTTTTCACGAACACGATTTTAAGGAGAAATGTCTTGGTTGGTGTTGCCACAATTTTCCTAATATATTTCAATCTTAATGCTTGTTTTTAGTTTTCTTTTATATTAAAAACGACATATATTATATACATATTTTAAATTATAAGCACTGAAATGATCTCAAACATCTTAATTTCTTCAGATTTATTCGAAATAGATATCATGGTTTCTCCGTATATTTCGCACCGCTTCCATCCTAAGGTAGAGGCCAACATCTCGCTACGTGATACAAATTCCCTTATATATTACAATCATTATGCTTGTTTGTGGATTTCTGTTATATTAAAAACAACATTAATAATGTAAATATTATGTATTTCAACAACTGTCATGATCTCAAACATCTTACTTTCATTTTATTTATTCGAAATGTATATCCTGCTGATTCTGTATTGAAACTACAGCACCCTCCACACTCGTCCTAAGCCCACAACATGTCCAAATATCGTCGTATACAGATCACCTTACCAGTAGCAGCAAGATGTGTGTGTGTGTGTGTGTGTGTGTGTGTGTGTGTGTGTGTGTGTGTGTGGGTGTGGGTGTATGAGTGAGTGTGTGTGTGTGTGTGTGTGTGTGTGTGTGTGTGTGTGTGTGTGTGTGTGTGTGTGTGTGTGTGTGTGTATGAGTGTGTGTGTGTGTGTGTGTGTGTGTGTGTGTGTATGAGTGTGTGGGTGTGGGTGTATGAGTGAGTGTGTGTGTGTGTGTGTGTGTGTGTGTGTGTGTGTGTATGAAAGTGTGTGTGTGTGTGTGTGTGTGTGTGTGTGTGTGTGTGTATGAGAGTGTGTGTGTCTATGTGTGTGTATTTGTGAGCACTGGATGTCTTCACATGACGCGGGGCCCGGCCTTCGTATCTGCGCTCGCTCCAAGTGAAATTTTTGTGTTCAAAACTGGATCTGTCTTCAGTGTCTAAATTTTCTTTGACTTACATATTTTTGTGCAATATACAAAAATCTTATTTCTTACTTTAATTTGATGAAAATAATTGTAAACAATATGAAAAAGGGAACAATTGTAAGTCGAAGCTACAACCACAAAATGCATTGAAACATCAACACCCACACATGTTTGAATGTCACATCTTGTTATTTTCTACATTTCTCTAATATATTACAAGCTTTTTGCTTGTCTTTGGCGTTCTTCTATATTAAAAACAATATATATATAATATAAATCTTATGTAGACGATCAACTATAATGGTCTCAAACATCTTACTTTCTTCTGATTTATTTGAAATATATACCCAGATTCTTTCTCATGAAAACACACACATCCGCTTCGCTCCACCCACGTAGAGGGCCCATAGTTCGTAATTTTCAACACTTCCCTAATATATTTCAAGCTTTATGCTTGTTTTTGGTTAGCTTTTCTTTATAGAAAAGCTAACCAAAAACAAGCATAAAGCTTGAAATATATTAGGGAAGTGTTGAATATATGAATATATGAAACAACATATATTATAAATCTTACTTATTTCTACAACTGTTATGGTCTTGAACGTCTTACTTTCGTCTTATTTAATCGAAATATTATCTCGCTCAGTGTCTACACAGATGAAGTTCTGAAGTTGGTGAGCTGTGATTCGTTACATGAGAGGATGCAAAACATTGGCAAACGCAGAAATTCGTATATTGAAAGTGTTTGCGATATTTTGGTCAGAATTTGCTTAGTCATTGCATCTTGGCAAGAGGTCTTGACATTACATGTAAACGCCTCAAATGCCTCTCGCTCAAGACTGCTCCCCCCACCCTCTAGCCCCGCCCACTTTACCATATATGGGAGTCGAGACTGCCCAGTCGGGCGATCCCCCGACTAGGCAGTCCTAGTGTAGACGGGCCTTTACAGCAGCACCCATGCTTGTGGCAAACCAAAAACAATGATTATAAAAATAAAATAGTAAGAACTGCAAGCCTCAACGTAATTTTGAAAGAATTCAATGAAGCCATGAACTGTGTAATAACAATGGTGCACAAAAGAGCCTTTTGAAGGGCTACGTTTGCTGTAGCGGCATCCATGCGTACTCACTTTTCGACAGTGCAGAAGAGACTGAGAAGGCGCGGGCTTATGACAACGCCAGTCTCGTGAGGACGCTCACCCCCTTTTCCCCCTCGTCGGTCCGACTGCCCACTCCTAGTGTAGACGTAGCTTTACCCTCTCATCAGTCCGCTTGCCCCCCCCCCCCCCCCCCCCCCCCCGACTGCCCAGTCCTAGAGTAGACGTAGCTTAACGGCTCTCGAGAAAGATCCGGCTCTTCTCGTTCATCTGGAAGAGCCGGCTCTATGAACCGATTCGTTCACGAGCGCCCATCACTAGTGGTGTTGAAAAACTTGAAGGTATAGTAATGGATGGTGGATGGAGGCTGAGTGTGCTTGAGCATCTTGCAGCAGCAGCATAACTATAAGGTGTGATGTGCGTGGTGGGGCAGGCATTCTGTTACTGGTGTGTGGAGCTGAATTGTTTTGTGTTTCTCTTTCTCTGATCATCGTTATTAGTACCCTACCATAGTACACCTTACCTACTACACTCAACAGGCTTATACCCCTAAAACTAGCACTCATACTTATCGCCTTTACTTTTATACAAGGGAACTACACACACTCGTCCAATCAACTGGTGCCATACGGGTCACAAAATACATTCAACAATCTTACTAACCACTCAATCACACTTGTTCCGCCGCTTTTCAAACATTTTACAGAACACCCATCTAATTCCTGCAGTTCTCCCTGCTTTCATCTTTTTCTTAAAAGGTAACTATAGACCCTATAGTTTTGTTAGCGAGGGAGCGCTACCTTTATCAACAAGTTAAGCTGCCGTGAGTCAGGATTGAAATCGCAACCTTTAGGATAAGAGCGGAATAATGTGTACCACAGAGCCACCCAGCTCGCTCTCTTTCGTAACTTCCTTCCAAAGCAACTTCTTATTTTCGTTAAACTTCTCACTCACTCTTTATCCAATTTCCTTTTACTCTTCCCTCTACCTTCCTATTCAACAATTTGTACTCGGTTCTCCTCTTATTTCCTCTTCTACATTCCTATGACAAACATTAGTATATACAATAAAGGATTATTTTCAGACAGTTGACCAACATTCCTTTTCTTTTTAAAACTTGCTAAGACTTGAATATGTATACTTAAACCCTGTATATGCAATGAAGTCTTTCAAATAAAGCTGAAAGATTATGAGGCATCTATAGGATCTCAATTTGCCTGCTCACCTGTAACATCAATCAATTTATGCATCCTTTACTCAGTCCACCATAGAACGGTCTGCCTACTGATGATTTTTTTATCATCAATCATCTATTGTAATTCATAGCAAAAATGTATCCCTAAGATAACTACAAATTCACTATCCACCAAGTATTTATACTTTCTGTATATCCTTTTGTTTGTGTATTCCCAATCCATTAATGAGTAACTAGTATATAATAACCATGATAGCCCTCAAAAATTCAAATAGGAAGCATGTATGTATGGCCTGCACTGTACAAGGATATGAAGACTACAATGACCTCCTCAGTGAGTTAAATGAGTGTCTCCTAAGTGAAAAGGAAGATAGGGAGGAAGGGGACCAAGGTGGAGCCACATCGGACAACCAATCTTCTCTCCCTGCTCAAATGCAAACACAAAAGGAGCCAACAGAAACCACAGCACCAACACCAGGACAAGATGGACTGGGAAGCACACCAGAGGACATAGACTTCAATAATATTCCACCCAATCAACCACCAGAAGAAAGTCAGGATAACCAGAACACCGCGAACAACATGAACCCCAGGCTGCCTGGTGAAATCCAGGGAAAAACAGGTAGAAAAAAAAGCAGTTTAACATGCAAGTACTACAGGAAAGGTATGTGCAACTACGGTAGCGCAGGTATAAACTGCCATTTCAGTCATCCCCGCCCATGTGATAAATTTCTTAGAGATGGAAATAGAGCAGATGGCTGTAAACAAGGAAGAAGGTGCAAATTCTTCCACCCTCGAATATGTAAATATTCATGGAGTAACAGGACATGCTACAATTTAAGCTGTATTTTCTTTCACCTGAAGGGGACAAGGAGGAACAAACCCCAGACAATGAAGCAAACACCCACAAAGATGTCCAAAACACTATCCTCTCAGAACCAACAGCCATCTAACCGTCAGGTGGAGTCGGGACAGGTAACTAATGCAAATGAAACAATAACTCAACAATTACAGGAGGGTAGTACAAACAAAGCTGATGAAAACCAGATGGGGTTTCAGCAAATGAAGGAGCACGTAAGAGACCTTCAGAACTCCATAATGTATATCATGGCAGCTGTCAAACCACAAATGGAAACCATGAAACATATAAATCCCTGGGGAAAAACAATGATTCAATACCCCTTTCCTCACTCTATATAATATATGCAAACATTAAAGGCCTTTACCCTAATACGAACCATAGTAAAGTACCCTTCCTAGAAACTTTGGTAATGAAAGCCCCAACAATAATCGGCCTAACAGAAACACACCTCACACCACAAATTTTGGACGCAGAAGTAAAGATACATGGGTACATCAGCTTTCGAACAGACAGGGTAGGCCGAACACACGGAGGTGTATTAATATATGTCCCAGAAAAAATCCCAGTTCAGATACTGACTTCTCACTCAAATGGAGCGTGTGACCTCATCATAATATCTACCACCATAAATAGGAGAGGTAATTATAGCAAATGTATACATTCCACCAGACAGTTCCACTGAGGAATTCAAAGAGATACTGGACATGATTGCAAGCTGCCCTCACATATTAGACCAATCTAGAGAGGTAATAATTATGGGAGACTTCAACCTCCCAAACTGCACCTGGACGACACATGAACTCGGGTGTGAATACCAGTAAAGGAAAACTTCTCGACAATTTCATGGCAAATCTATTACTAACTCAGAAAATACAAGTGCTGACGCGAGAAAAGAATATATTGAATCTGGTATTGACTAACAACACTCTACTAAGTGATATAACCGTTATGCCAACAATCCACTCTGACCATAACTTAATAAAAATGTCCACTGATTTACAGCTGAGAGAGCCAGTATACAGGGAACGTAACATGCCTTACTCTAACATTAACCTGCACAAGACAGAGTGGAATAAAGTAAACAACATGTTATCAGATGTCAAATGGGAAGAGGAACTCAAGAATCTTGGCACAGAGCAATGCTGGGACAAAATTGCACAACTCCTTAATGAGACATTGTACATGTACTCTCCAAGGAAAATGTCCATAAGGAAAAGAAAACATGTTACAAAAGAACACAGACAGAGAAAGATACTAATGAGAAGAAGAACCAAAGTGGAGAAACTACTAGCCAACAACAGTAACAACAACAAGGCGAGAAAAGAAATACTGGAACTAGAAAAAGCAATAAAGGCTTCCCATGAAATAGAGAACAAAGATACTGAAAAAGCAGCCATTGACTCAATAAAAACTAATAGCAAGATGTTTTTCAGCTATGCAAAAAGAAAGGCAGTGATTAGAAATAGCATTGGGTCGCTGACCACTGCAGACGGAGCCTCCACAACAGATCCTCAAGTCATGGCTGACACTCTCCAAGATCAGTTCAGTAAAGCCTGGAGCACACCATCCACTGATGACACAGCACTCACTCAACAACATGACCAATATGAAGACTCTGCAATACTAACAGATGTGCAATTTAATGAAAAAGACATAGAGAAAGCCATTGCGGAACTAAAACCAACAGCAGCCCCTGGACCGGACAGCATTGGCTCTAAAATCCTAAAGGAGTGCAAAAAATCTTTATCCCAGCCCCTTTACATCCTGTGGAGAACCTCCATGGACCAAGGAGAAATACCAGCTGTATTCAGGCAGGCAAATATCACACCCATATACAAAGGAGGAGTCAGGAAGGACCCCTAAAACTACAGACCAATATCCCTAACATCTAACATCATTAAAACCTTTGAAAGAGTCATAAAACAACACATTGCGAAGTTTCTGGAAGACAACCACCTCATAAATGAATTCCAGCATGGCTTTAGGGGAAAAAGGTCCTGTCTAACTGAACTTATAGACTATCACAACTTCATCCTGGAGTCCCTGGGGAAAAACAAGGAAGTTGATGCCGTATATCTCGACTTTGCGAAGGCATATGATAAAGTTGACCATCGCATACTTTTACACAAGATGTCATATCTTGGAATCCACGGCAAACTAAAAGAGTGGATAGGAGCATTCTTAAAAAACAGAACACAGGCAACATATGTTGGAGGAGCTGCATCACGAGAGGAGACAGTAAGAAGTGGTATTCCACAAGGAAGCGTTCTCGGTCCCATACTCTTTATCGTCATGATTAATGACATAACCACAAATACCACCAGCAAAGTTCTGTCCTTTGCTGATGATACCAGAGTTTTCCACCCCATCTCCAGCAAAGAAGACTCCTCACAACTTCAAAAAGATCTGAAAGAAATTTACCACTGGGCAGAAATAAATAACATGGCATTTAATGAAATTAAGTTTGAGTGCATCACTTTCAGTAACAAGAACACCTTGCACATAGACACCACATATATTGGCCCTCAAGGTAGACATATCGAGAAGAAAACAGAAATAAGAGACCTGGGGATTACAGTATCTGAGGATGCCTCTTTCACCACCCACATTGACAAAATTGTAGCCAAATGCAGACAGCTAATGGGTTACATACTGAGAACCTTCCATAGCAGAGACCCAGTGGCCATGTTAACATTATGGAAGGCAATCATCATATCACATATAGATTATTGCTCCCAACTCTGGACACCTCACCAACAAGGTAATCTTAGTAAACTTGAGGGGCTACAAAGAAGCTTCACAGCTCATATAACACTACCCCAATCCACCCAAAGTGAATCAAGAAGACCAAACTATTGGGAAAGACTGAAGGAGTGTCAACTATACTCAGTCGAAAGAAGGCTGGAGAGGTATCTGATTATCTATGCCTGGAAACTTCTTGAGGGGCATATAACACCACCCAAGACAGAACGGATCCACCTTGCAACACAAAAAACAGCACTAGCAAGAAATGGGAGGAAGTGTGCACAACTTCACCTGCCATCAGCCTGCCCAGCAAGAATAAAGACA
>JAXIVD010000463.1:0-10000 GCA_036785275.1 Cancer borealis
TTATACCTCATACTTATGAGTACTAATACCTATGGGAAAGGGAATGATTTATCACATACTAGCAGCCTCTGAAAGGGACTCTGTTGCTTTTTTGAGTAAGTGAGTTAATGGAAAAAATATAGTTAGCGCCAAAAGTCATATGACGCTATCGTATGGTGTAAGCTATAAGAGGCAGATGGCAAATTAAAGAGAATAACAACAAGATATGGGGAAGGAAAGAACGGGTTAGTTATAAGTGAAAGGATTAATAAAGTAGTGAGATTAAGGTTTGTCAAAGAATGGCAAAATAAGAGCCAATAGTGTGATTTAGTGTATCAGGACTTGGAAGACATAGAGTTGCGACAGAGACATTTTTGGAAAGGAAATTAGAGTTGTGAGCAATGGTAGTGTGATAGGAGTACTGGGATTCATTAGAGGGCGGGAGGGATCAGAAGTAGAGTGATATGGAAGTAAGGGCAGTATGTGGGCAGATGATCTTGGAGAGAAAATTATATAACATGGATTCATAAGAGAACCAGAAGGTAAAGGATAGTCAAAGAAGAGAATTTCTGAGATGTAGAGCTGAAGGGGTAGGAGGGAAAGAGAGGGAAAGGGTGAAGAGGAAGGTGAGAGGGTAAAGATGGGGGAGTGTAGGGTAGGGGAGGGGGGGGTAAGGTTACGAGGTGAACTTCCTGGTGTAAATATAAGGGTGTTTTTCAGAAGTTGAATGTGTTGAGGTAGAGGATGGGGAAGGAAATGGAGGCATCAATTTTTAATGTAAAGACTTTTAATATCAGAGATGGTTTCACTCAGGGGAAGGAGAGAAGAGTGGGAGTAAGGTTCTCATTTACAGAAGACTGGGGAAGAGAAATTTTAATGATTAAGGATGAAGTAGGATCAGTAGATGGTTTTAAAACACAGAAAATGGACGTTTAATTTGTGTAGAATATGGTTGGGAAGTAGCAATGGTTTGAAGTTGAAGGAGTCACTGTACTGAAGGTACTACAGGAAGGGTGAGAGAAGTGGAAGGGTGAAGAAGTAATAGATGGGGATTGAAGAGTGGATATAACAGAGGGAAGAAGTAATTGTTAATAGTTAATGGTTAACTTTTTGAAGCGCTTTACAATTTCAAATATGAAATTCTCAATGCACTCAGTCAAAATATATAAGAACATACAAGATATTATAAAACATAAAGCAAATCATAAGCTAAAACAAAACCACACTAAAAACAATGCCTAAAAGAACAAAAAAGCCATAAAAAGTAAAGAAAGAAAGCCTTAGGGATCACAATCTGAGGGTCCCTAAGCCCCTCCACAAGGGCAAATGAACTTGTAAACGGTGGTGTTGTTGGTGCTGAAGTACACTGGCGCCTCGACCACAAGCCCAGGCAATGGTGTGCAAGTGTCTCACTGTGTATGTTTGGGCTCTCAGCTCAACCTACTTATTACTATAATATCAACATAATCAATGATGTATTTTTACTTTAAAAGAAATCTTGGGATGAAACAGAGTCATTAGTTCC
Organism: Cancer borealis; assembly: GCA_036785275.1. Lineage (NCBI taxonomy): Eukaryota > Metazoa > Arthropoda > Malacostraca > Decapoda > Cancridae > Cancer > Cancer borealis. Next base: position 1,505 of record JAXIVD010000463.1, read on the forward strand.
TGTACATATGCCTTTTCTCTCAAGCATATATGATATTTGTTGATTCCCAATTCAAGGAATGACTCAAACACAATGGATCACATAGGAAGGTCTATTTGCATTACACCAGCCTCTCATGTCACTGGAAATATAATGAAAGTAAAAACTAGGCACGATAATGTTTCTTATTATATGTATAAAAGCAATAAATAGTGCTTGTGGGCACCTAGACCCCATTGACATGGACATACACACACTAAAGGGTATGGAATGTGAGCAAAGCAAACTATTTCCTTCACTTGCACCAAAGGACATTTCTTTCAACATTTATCAAAAATTATTCAGAATCTTTCTTTATCACATCTCTTGATTGATGATTCTTTTCACTATTGAGTCAAAAGCAAAAGTCAGCAAATTTCATGTCAGTGGGAACACCTAATGAAACAATAATAAAACCAATTAGTATAATCACACTGCAACTTGAGATGACGTGTGCACCAGTGTCCACCTCAGCCAGGCCACAAGGTGGCCCATGGAGTGGGCACCACCAAGGGTAGGGATGGGTAGGAGTGGATACCCTCACACATGCAACATGAGAGGTGACATGTGGGCACCAACAGGGCAGGAGCGTGGGATGGATGGGCAAGGATTGGCATCAGCTAGGCTAGGGGTGGGCAAGGGATGGGCACCTAGCCAGGTTAGGGGTGTGCAAGGATGGGCCACCTGCCAGGTTAGGGGTGGGCAAGGATGGCACCAGCCAGGTTAGGGGTGGGCAAGGTATGGGCACCAGCCAGGGTTAGGGGTGGGCAAGGATGAGCACCAGCCAGGTAGGGGTGGGCAAGGATGGGCACCAGCCAGTTTTAGGAGTGGGCAAGAGGGGGCCCAGCCCAGGTTAGGGGTGGGGCAGGATGGGGCACCAGCCAGGTTTAGGGTTGGGCATAGGATGAGCACAGCAGGTTAGGGTGGGGCAAGGATGGGCACCACCTAGGTTAGGGGTGGGCAAGGATGGGCACCAGCAGGTTTTAGGGGTGAGCAAGGATGGGCCACCGCCAGGTTAGAGGTTGGGCATAGGATGGGCAACAAGCCAGTTAGGTTGTGGCAAGGGATGGGCACCAGCAGGTTAGGGGGTGGAGCAGGGATGGCACCAGCCAGGTTAGGGGTGGGCAAGGATGGGCACAAGCCAGGTTAGGGGTGAGCAGGGATGGGCACCAGCCAGGGTTAGGAGTGGGAAGGATGGGCACCAGCCAGGTTAGGGGTTGGGCAAGGAATGGGCACCAGCCAGGTTAGGGTTGGACAGGGATGGGCAACCAGCCAGGTTAGGGGTGGGCAATGGATGGGCTCCAGCCAGGTTAGGGGTGGGGCAAGGATGGGGCACCAGGCAGGATAGGGGTGGGCAAGGATGGGCACCAGCCAGGTTAGGGGTGGGCAAGGATGGGCACCAGGGCCAGGTTAGGGGTGGGCAAGGATGGGCACCAGCCAGGTAAGGGGTGGGCAAGGATGGGCAACTAAGCACAGGTTAGGGTGTGGCAGGGATGGGCACCAGCCAGGCTAGGGGTGGGTGCTAGGGATGGGCACAAGGCCAGGTTAGGGATGGGCAGGGGAATGGGCACTAGCCCAGGTTAGGGTGTTGGCAAGTGATGGGCACCAGCCAGGTTAGGGGGTGGGCAAGGATGGGCACCAGCCAGGCTAGGGGGGGGCAGGGATGGGGCACCAGGCCAGGGTTAGGGTTGGGCAAGGATGGGCTATCAGCCAGGTAGGGGTGGGCAGGGATGGGCACCAGCCAGGCACAGGGGTGGGCAGGGATGACCCCCTTACATCATAACCTTCACAACCACAAGTTATAAACAATTTTCTCTGGTACACTTTTACTTTGGCAGTTTTAGAAAATATTTCAGTTTTCACACATCTGTTTTCAGTATTTAAAAGTTATGTAAAAATAATACTTGAAATGGATAAACCTTACATTGCTTGGAATGATTCTTGTAAATTATAATGTGGTGGAGAGTCTGAGGGCACAATAAGCACCTCTTCCGCCATCCAACGTGCACATCACTGGCCAAGTAACCTAAGGAATACAAAACTTATAACCACTAAAAACAAATTGTAGTGTGTATGGAGATTTGATCTTTATGAACCAAAACAACAAAACTGTGAGTGGCTAAGATCAAAACAAATCTTAAAATTTTATTGATATAAATATTGCTGAAATTGGATTGAAAGTATCGTACATACAATATTGAATAGATACCTTATTTTACGATTATAAGATGCACTTTTTTTCCCCTAAAAAATACAATGTGTCTTCCAAGATAATGTTCTATTCCAATGCATCCTTTATATGATGTAACTTCGGTAATTACCAGTTACAAGTACTATATTGAATACTATAACACATTCAAATCAAATAAAATGTTAACATGTGAGATAAAAAAAAAAAAAATAAAAAAAAAAGAAAAAAAATAGTATATATATATTAAATAGTATATATATATATATATATATATATATAATATATATATATATATATATATATATATATATATATATATAATATGAGTGTATTTACTCATGTTTAGGCTGTATTGTGTGCCAGTGTTGATGTATTGTGTGTTACGATCAAAGCATTATAGAAACACTTTCTTAGAGGGAATGCAATCTTGGTGTTAAGTTTAAGAGCAAGAACCTAAATATCCTTAAAAATGCCTAGGGTATATGAGCAGAACTTAATGGGCTTTCTATTCAATCTGTATATTTATTAGAAATTTTCTTTCCAAAATTAGGGTGCTGTCTTCCAAAATGCAGCGTCTTATAAGCCGTAAAATTAGAGTACATTTCATGTATGGATGAGTTATCTAAGTGTACTAATTCACGTGATAGGAACTACACACGCTAGAATCAAGGCTCAGCCACAGACCTCATTGGTGAGGAAAAACAAATATCAAACCAAACAGAGGCATATATAGGACCATTTTTCATCTAGTATACAAGCAAATCTGGAAGAAAAAAGAAATGAAAATGAGGAAAGAAAAAGAAAAAATCCTACTTAGATCCCACGTTTGTCAGCACTGAAAAGTTCATCTTCATTCAGTATACAGGTTATGATATTAATGGTGTGGTTGTTGTAACTTTAATGTGTGTGTGTCAGTCTTGGCACACCACCACCATCACCCTGTAGTGCCATGGCTGTTGATTTGCACTATGCCCACCAACACTTAAGGTAATTCCAATAATCTTCTCGGAAATAATATGAAATGTTTTTTTATGAAGAGAAGAGGAGTTTAGAAATTTAATAAATCAGATACCAGAAAGGATTTGAAAACTATTCTGCCATTAAAACTAGTGGGACATAGAATGCTGAGATAACAAACTACTGTCCATGTTCAAGATTAGCGCGGTGATAGAAAAGTACTTCAAACACACACCAACAATAACCCTACATAACATAACTACCACAAAAAGTAAGGCTAGGAGCACCTCTATGCCACTTAATAATTACCTTCTAACAAAAAGGCAACACATACATGGTCTTATCAGACAAGTGACTTATTGTAGTGTATCATGAACAACAATAATAAGGCCATCAATTCCCACCAGTCAATCCCCCCTTGAGGAGCAACAGGGTCTTGCTGAGCTGACGGGATGGACTGGGCTACTAGCAGTTGGCCTTCAGGATCTGTATCAAATGCACTACAGGAGTCCACTAACAGCTTTGTGCAGGATTCTCTAAGGCATTGCTGGCTTGATACTAATGTCCTTTCGCTGGCTCTCATAGCTAATATCACAATGCTCTCTGAAGAGGTGCTTTGGTCCATACAGAAAACAGTGAAAATTGTAATAATGTAATGGATACAATGCTGTAGTGTCCACAGAGGATTCCTGGTAATGTTGAGGAGACTAACAGGACTATCTAGATCTGTGGGAGGTATTATGGGCTGATTATGAAGCAGTAAAGGTCCAGAGCAGAGGTAGTACACTCTGATCGACTCTCAAATGTAAATACCACTCATGGTACTAGACTAAAAGGTGCACAATGGACTTACACGCATACTGTATTTCCAATAGAAGTTTGAGTGTAAGCAGATTCTTATGTAGCAAATGAAGCACTTGTGATGCCTACAAAAAAGTGTCAGCCAGTCCTTAGAGGTTTGGCCAAGCATGACATACTGACTTTACTATATTCCCCTCCCACTTCAGGGTTCAAGCACAACACTATAAATGTAAATACTTGTGCACGCATCACCCATCCACATCATCAATCACTGTCTCCTTATTGCATCACTTTGTTCTGCTAAGAGTTGAAATGAAAACCTCATGCAATGTTTTAAGGTTGCTCAACACTGAAACAGTCAAGTCGTTCCAGCTCCATAAAAAAAACCCTATGTTGGTGTGGGGGGGGGGGGGGGGGGGGGGGGGGGGGGGGGGGGGTGGGGGGGGGGGGGGGGGTGTATAACCTGGAACTAATAATACTGAAAAGAAATAAAGATACTTAGTCCTTGAATAGGTCATTTATTCCATATCACTAAGGTTCAGCAAAAAGAATACATGAGCTTGAAGCTACTTTCTGCTGCACCATTAACCGAAAAAACAAATACCATAAAAAAAATTCAATTTCCACACAAATCATGGAAGTGATGACTATGTATGTACTTACTCTTAGATGAAACGATAACAATTAAATAACTATCAACAGATGCCAAATAGTAGCATGACTTTCTCCATCAATCTAAGTGATGAGAGGGGATTCTGAACCACCTCATCTGGACAGGTTGGAGGTGGAGGTGGCTGAGGTGGAGGAGATGGGAGGGGAGTCTGAGGTGGTGTCTTCATCTGGAGGCGCCAGTTGGTACAAGGGAGCACCACACATCACCACCACTGCTGCATCTTCTCGCTCCATCCCTCGCAGCTCACTCACAACCTTGCCTTCAGGCATTGATGAAGAAAATTACTTCTTAATATCTGTACAAGATATATTACTTTCTGATAAAAACCTGTACGAAGCTGTTGTTGAACTTTGATTATTGTACATTTTCCTGAAATTATATTAGGTGATTGTTATGTCCTCAGAGAGACTGGAGGCTTAAATGACAGTGTTTATGATGACTCCAAGTTAAGCCTCATTTAGAGTATGTGCTGCAGCTCTGGTTTCCATAATATAGAATAAATATAGTTAAGCTAGAAGCAGTACATAAAAAAATGACTAAATTTATTCAAGGGATAAGAAACCTAACATATAAGGATCTGAATCTGCACTTTTTAGAAAGACGTAATGTAAGTTGAGATCTGATAATGGTGTTTAGATGGGTCAAAGGCTTCAACAGAGTGATGCAAACAAGGTTCTTATAGTCAAGGAACACGTTATAACACAAACAAATGGGTTCATGTAAGATCAGTTCAGATTCAGGAAAGAGATAGGTAAAAATTGGTTCACTAATAGGGTAGTAGAGCAAGTGCAAGAAGTAAGTCTAAGGAAAGTAAACATTTTCAAGTAATGGTTCGACACATTTATAGATGAAGAAAACATTAGGTAAGTGTTGGGTGCACAGGAGCTGCCTTGTGTAGGTCAACTGGCCTCTTGCAACCTCATTATGTTATGTTGTTATGACTCACCCAATGTTGCTGCAGAGTTCTGGCCCCAAGAGTGTAGGAGTGTGGCTGTTGGAGAGTGTTGGGAGGTCCCGCCACTAGTGTCAAGGGAAGGGAGGAGCTGCTGCAGACCAAGCTTCACTGCCAGCACACACCTGTAACACAACACTCTTTTAGGTTAATAGATATCAATATTTATCTATCTATCTCTACCTGCCACATATTTTAAAGCCACACTGTTTATTGTACATCACTCCCTCTGTATCCTCTCTAATCCTTTCATCAACACACAATCACACACTTCACCAACGCCAATCAATAATTATATCCCTAAAACTACCACATTCATACTGGTCACCATTATCTACATATAAAAGGAACCACACATGCACTTGCCAGGTCAATTGGCACCATACTGTTCTTAAAGCATACTGGTCACCCCCACATTCATGGATTCACTAATTTATGGTTTATTTCAATGAAGAAAAGGTCTGGACTTTAGCAGGTCAGCCACGGTTATTTGTGGCTCTTTTACGGAATCAATTTATTCCCACACAAAGCAGCATGTTGTCTGCTCTTCTTTTAGAGGTGTTGAAATCAATCTAAGTGTCTTCCGGGGGTTATAAGATCATTCTTTACATATTGCATGAGTGTTGGGGTGTTGGAGATTATTTGTGGATTTTCCAAATTCGCGGGGGGGTGTGTCCCCTAATCCCTGTGAATGTGGGAGATTACTTGTACATTCAACAATTTAACTAACCACTCAACAACAGCTGCTCTGCTACTTCTCAAACATTCTACTGCACAAATATAGATACGGAGACAGGACCACATGAGTGTAGCTCAGGTCCTGTATACTACAACTAGGTCAATACACCCATCCAAACCTGCAGTTTTTCCTGCTCTAATTTCCTTTACTGCTTCCTGCACTTCCTCCTTTGTGATCTGTGAATCATTTAACTTATTTAACACATGCAGTCCTTGCTATTTTACAAGTGCAACAATCTTTATCTTTACAATGTGTCAAAATATTCAGCCCATCTCTTTGTTGCAGCAACCTTCTTACTCAACCTTCAACCATCATCTGCTTGGATTGTCTCTCTTCTCTTCTACGTACTCCCTTCCACACACTCTTTACCTAATTCCAAAACATTCGATTATTCTTTTAGAAATTTTCATTCAATCTCCTTCCCCATCTCCAATCTGTACTCATTTTGCTCAATTTTTCTTTATATGTCAAACAATATTTCACCCTTCCTTCATTACACCAGTTTTTCCAGCTATAACATGCTTATCTGCTCACTCCATCCTTCACTTTCTTTCCACACCTCACTACACACACACACCTTTTCTACTTTTCTACACACCTGACCAAAGCACTCATCAACAGCTGCCATTTCTCTCTCACATCACCATTCTCCTGATCCTTCACTGTAACCTACTAACTTTCCAACTTAGTTTCATATAATATCCCTTGCTCTCTTCTGCCCAGATAATTAACTTTCAAACCTTCTTTTATCCATCCACCTCATACCTAGTTTCACCTTCATCTCCTCCAGACATACCTCCACCCTCCCCTCTTAAAACTCACATACAACAATGATATACACTGCTCACTCCTATTTTGTGTGAAATTGGTTGACATTGCAGGTCGCAAAATTAAAATTCGCAAAATTGGAATCGTTAATCTTATGGTGATTTTAGTTATATTTTTGCTCTTGTTTGTACACAAATACATGTAATTATACATCCTACAATAAAGAAAAATACAGAAAAACATAAACGTTATCATTATCTATAAGAAAATGGATTTAAATTACCATTTTACTGTACCTGGGCTTGCAGAGATGGAGATTGGTCTTGGTTGCAAAATTGTAATATCGCAAAATTGGAGGGAGCACTGTATAAATAATATATAGGTGAATGAAAGGCTTGAATTTTACTGTGAATATTATAAATCAATGTATTCTAACACCTACCAGTCTGAGCCCCTTGGGTGTGGCGGGTCCATGAGAGCCGCCAAGCGCTGGACAGTAACAGTACAAAGGCTGTTGGTGTGCACGTCACCGCCAACCACCAGGCTCCCCACCACCTGTAAACACACACTATGAGGCCCACCACACAGTGTTCCAAGAGTCAGGCACATGTATAAACAAACAACTTGGATGTACTGAAGAGGAGAATATTAGGACATCCAACTAACTATATTGGTTCTTGTAGTTATTACATTTTTTTGGAGGAGGTTAGGTAGGTATACTGCAAGGCTCAGTTTTTTCTTTGTTTATCCTCCCTTTTTTATCTGATATGTAAGGGGTGAAGGGGTTCTAGGCAGGGAACTAAAAACTTACATCTTGTGATCCAAAACAGACCAGGCTTGTGAACGGCTCTTCCTTGCCGGTGAGTGGGTTGCCAAGAGTGGCTTGCACACCACTACCAAGCAAGGCTGTGTATATGTCTGCTGGGGGCCAAGCATACACAGTAGAGGCATGTGCTGTCAGCTGCTCTGAACTCAACACATGCTTCTCCAACACCAGGCCAGGACACATCTCAACCAATACCTGTGAGAGGAAAGTACTCATAATTATAACTCTTTTCTCTAAATAAGTTCACTTGTTAATCATACATGTACAGGTTGGCTATCAATAATCCGGTGATTAATATTCCAGTTCCATCAGTTTTCCAGAATGAAAACATAAACATAAACGGTGCCTACAGAAAAGAGTGGCATGCAAACCCAGCAATTTGAAACTGCGCTCTGAAATTTATGCCGGAAAACTGATGGAACCGGAAAAAATTATTGCCGGATTATTGATAGTCAACCTGTCCTTCATTAGAGAAACAAAACTAAATTGATAGGGAAGGTTGGTGAAATGTCTTACAATTGTATGGACTTGGTTGGACAGTGAGGTGAAAAGTTTCTATGTGTTATGTGAA
>JAXIVD010000463.1:12500-35000 GCA_036785275.1 Cancer borealis
TTTCGGCGTGAATTTCAGAGCACCGTTTCAAATTTCCCGAGTTGGCACATCACTGCTTATGTTTATGTTTTGATGGCGTTGTATCCAGAATTAGGTGTTTGCTCATGCCGGATTATTGATAGTCAACCTGTATTATACATATACATAAGATCACTAACAGACCTGATCGATCATAGCCAAAAGATCCTCCATGAAGAAAAAGGCAACAGGACCAGACTCAGGAGGTCCCCGAACTTTCAGTTCAATTGCCTCCCCACCTTCCTCCACAGTAAGCAGAGCCTCCAGGGGACCAGAGCAAAACTTGGACCCTCCACACCACTGGTACAGATCAGTGTCCCTCTCTGGGTACTCCTGCCATGAGCGTCTCAGCTGAACCTTCATGTAACACAATGATTGGTCAGCTGGGATGGTCAATCTCAAGGCTAGAAAGGCTTCCATCATAATGATTAACTCACAGGTAACATTAATGAAACACAAATATCAATACATTCCTTCATCATTATGTAAAATATATGAGATCTTATTACATAGAATAAGTAGATTTTTAGAAGACAATAAACTCCTTTCACCGTTTCAACATGGAGAAAGTAGATCTACTGACACTGTCTTCATGCAATTCACATCAAGAATAGAAAAATATCATGTAGCAGGTGTATTTCTTGACCTTTCTAAATCATTTGATTCATTAGACCACAAGATATTGTTGGATAAGTTAATGTTCATAGGAGGATTACCATTAAAGTTATTAACTAGTTATGTTTCTGATAGACAACCGGCTGTATGTTGTAATAACACACTTTCTTCTTTTGGTACCATACGTCCAGGAGTTCTGCAAGGATCTGTATTGAATCCTACTTGATTCTTAATATATATAAATTATATTGTAAAAGCAAGTGAATAATGTAAATATGTACTGTTTGCTGATGACACCAACCTTACTTGTTTGTATAATTCATTATCTCAGGAACTAGTTGTTATTACTAATTGGATAAAATCAAACAAATTGGTGTTAAATATAGATAAGACAAATCTGATTCTGTTAAAAAACAATCAATTCAATGTGTCCAGTCTACAAAATTCTTAGGAGTATATGTTGATGAATATATGAAATCCATATCAATCATATATGCGTTAAATTGTGTAAGATGTGTGGCATTATATATAGAATTACACACCAGTTAACAGAAGAATACCTAATTAGTATATATTATACCGTGTGTTACAACTATTTAATGTACTGTGTGTGTGTGTGTGTGTGTGTGTGTGTGTGTGTGTGTGTGTGTGTGTGTGTGTGTGTGTGTGTGTGTGTGTACCTGGACAACATACTTAAAGAATATTTTTTTGGTACAGAAAAATTCATAAGAACAGTTTCTTTTAAGGTAAAGTATGATCCAACAGGAAACCTGTTTGCAGATTTAAAATAACTAAATTTATATTTTCTTCGCAAGTACAGTGGAACCTTGACTTACGAGTTTAATTCGTTCCGTGACCGAGCTCGTAACTCAATTTGCTCGTATATCAAATCAATTTTCCCCATTGAAACTAATTGAAATGCCATTAATCCGTTCCAGCCCCCAAAATACCACCCAATTTTTTGTTACGTGTTTTTAAATAAGAAAAATTTATTTATAAATAACAAATATTGTATAAAAACATAATAAAAGAGAATGTAAAGAAATAAAGCATAAATGGCTCGTGCCTTCTCGCAGGTGATACCCTCCGTCACGGTATCTCCCGCAAGCTCCTTCTCCCTCACCCACATCAATAGCAGATTCTCCATCTTTTCATGGACAGAGGTCCGGAGCTTAGAAATTATTTTAACGCCCTTGGCTGGTGTTATAGCCTTTATCGACTCCTTCTGCTTCAATATGGTACATATCGTAGAAGTACTGCGCTCGTATTGCCTCGCCAAGTTCATTACTCGCACACCTTGCTCATGTTTTTCAATGATTTCACGCTTTATTTCGATGGACATCATCCTTTTCTTCTTTGCACTGCTGTCCTTTCCTCTCACTTTCTTAGGACCCATGGTTACAAACAAGAAATTTGGTAAAATAAATGCACAAAAGCACAGAACGCGAGCACAACAGAGATCCTTACGCGGCGAGGTAAACACAAGCAGAGAACGAATTTTGCATGGGAAAGCTGGGCGGGTGTATGGCTGTGTTAACTAAAGGCCGGATCACACGGACAACTTTTTGTCGCCCTCGTCTCGCTGGAATATTTCGTCAACGCTGTGATCACACGATGAAGTGCCGAGTCGGCGCCAAGACATCATTCGGCAACGCCCGAACCGGTAAATATAACCGAACTGTACCAACTGTATCAAAACAAGGGCAGAATTCCCTACGTTGAAGACAGTCAAGACACTCATCCTGCTTCAGTGCTCCAAAATGAACGGCGGCAGTGACACGGATTCAGACGTAAATATTGCAGAAATTGTACTGCTGCTAGCGTTAAAAAGAAAGCAGCTGCAACAGAAGAACGCAGCCCTGATGCTGACTTGTACCTCAAATTTTGGCTTGCAATTCAAAGCAAAAAATCGACCGAGTGACGGCTCGTGTCTCAAAAAACTCGTATGTTGGGGCACTCGTAAGTCAAGGTTCCACTGTATTTCCTCATAATTACAATATTCAAAACATTTACAATACCTCACAGTAATGGCATTATGTTTTCTTGTGTTGATGATGGTCATAATAGCCGGGAAAACTGTGTTAATTAGATTTGTTGTGCACCAGGTACAACTCTATTCAGGAACTGGAATGCTTTACCTGATTATATAAAAAACATAAACAATCTTAATGTGCTTAACACACAAGTGCAATCTTACGAATTCTCCAAAACAATAATGTTTCATCAACTCAAAGCTACCATTTTTTTTTTTTTTCTATTCATTTGAATAAAACCAACTGACTAATATTCTGAATTTTTAGTGCAAATATATGTATAATATTAAGGTGTTATTGATGTCATTGTGTTGGCAACACTATTGATGGTTAAGCCAATATGTCTGCTAACGAACCACTATGGCTCTAGGAACTAAGCCATTGTATAAATTGTATAGTGTAAAATTATTGTATATCATTAATGGCAATAAATACAAAAATAATTAATAATAATTGCCCTTCATTAAATTTTTCATGTGATAAGAAATTTTATATCAATCAGCACGGAGTGAAAACTAATACACTATATGAATACAAAAATAAGGAACAAAAAAAATGTTAAGAAATAGGTTAAGGTGTAGGTGTGTGGGTGTGTGAGTGTGAGGGCGTGGAAGTGTGTGGGTGTGAGGGGGTGTGGGTGTGGGTGGGTGTGTGTGGATGTGGAGGTGTGTGTGTGTGTGTGTGTGTGTGTGTGTGTGTGTGTGTGTGTGTGTGTGTGTGTGTGTGTGTGTGTGTGTGTGTGTGGATGTGTGTGTGTGTGTGTGTGGATGTGTGTATGTGTGTGTGTGTGTGTGTGTGTGTGTGTGTGTGTGTGTGTGTGTGTGTGTGTGTGTGTGTGTGTGTGTGTGTGTGTGGAGGTGTGAGGGTGTGGGGGTGTGGGGGGGTGTGGAGGTGGGGGGGGGGGGTGTGTGGAGGTGTGAGGGCGTGTGTGTGTGTGTGTGTGTGTGTGTGTGTGTGTGTGTGTGTGTGTGTGTGTGTGTGTGTGTGTGTGTGTGTGGAGGTGTGAGGGTGTGGAGGTGTGTGGAGGTGTGGAGGTGTGTGGAGGAGTGAGGGTGTGGGAGTGTGGAGGGGTGTGGGGGTGTGTGGGTGTGTGGGTGTGAGGGTGTGTGGGTGTGCGGGTGTGTGGGTGTGCGGGTGTGGGGATGTGTGGGTGTGTGTGTGGGGGTGTGTGGGTGTGAGGATGTGTGGGTGTGTGTGGATGTGGAGGTGTGTGTGTGTGTGTGTGTGTGTGTGTGTGTGTGTGTGTGTGTGTGTGTGTGTGTGTGTGTGTGTGGAGGTGTGGAGGTGTGTGTGTGTGTGTGTGTGTGTGTGTGTGTGTGTGTGTGTGTGTGTGTGTGTGTGTGTGTGTGTGTGGAGGTGTGAGGGTGTGGGGGGGTGTGGAGGTGTGAGGGTGTGGGGGTGTGGTGGGGGGTGGGGGGGGTGGGGGGGGGGTGAGGGTGTGTGGGTGTGAGGGTGTGTGGGTGTGCGGGTGTGGGGATGTGTGGGTGTGTGGGTGTGTGTGGGGGTGTGTGTCGGGGTGTGTGGGGGTGTGTGTCGGGGTGTGTGGGTGTGGGTGTGAGGGTATGAGGGTGTGTGGGTGTGAGGGCGTGGGGGGGTGTGGGTGTGTGGGTGTGTGGGTGTGAGGGTGTGGGTGTGTGAGGGTGTGGGTGTGGGTGTGTGTGTGGGTGTGTGGGTGTGTGGGTGGGGGGGGTGTGAGGGTGTGAGGGTGTGAGGGTGTGAGGGTGTGTGGGTGTGGGGTTGTGTGAGGGTGTGTAGGTGTGTGGGGGTGTGAGGGGGTGTGGATGTGTGGGGTGTATAGGTGTGTAGGTGTGTGGGGGTGTGGGGATGTGGAGGGGTGTAGGTGTGTTGGGGTGTGTAGGTATGTGGGGATGTGAGGGTGTGTGGGGGTGTGAGGGTATGTGGATGTGTGGGGGTGTGTGGGGATGTGTAGGTGTGTGTAGGTGTGTGGGGGTGTGAGGGGGTGTAGGTGTGTGAGGGTGTGTAGGTGTGTGGAGGGGTGTAGGTGTGTGGGGGTGTGTAGGTGTGTGGGGGGGTGTGGATGTGTGGGGTGTATAGGTGTGTGGGGGTGTGAGGGTGTGTGGATGTGTGGGGGTGTGTAGGTGTGTGGGGGGGTGTGGATGTGTGGGGTGTGTAGGTGTGTGGGGGGGTGTGGATGTGTAGGGTGTGTAGGTGTGTGGGGGTGTGTAGGTGTGTGGGGGTGTGTGGATGTGTGGGGTGTGTAGGTGTGTGGGGGTGTGAGGGGGTGTGGATGTGTGGGGGGTGTAGGTGTGTGGGGGTGTGAGGGGGTGTGGATGTGTGGAGGGGTGTAGGTGTGTGAGGGTGTGAGTGTGTGGATGTGTGGGGGGGTGTGAGGGGATGTGTAGGTGTGAGGGTGTGTGGATGTGTGTAGGTGTGTGGATGTGTGTAGGTGTGTGAGGGGGTGTGGATGTGTGTAGGTGTGTGAGGGTGTGTGGATGTGTGTAGGTGTATGAGGGTGTGAGGGTGTGTGGATGTGTGGGAGTGTGGATGTGACATACCTGTAGTCGGATGTATATAGGAGGCAGGATGTACTGTGTAGGTGGTGGTGAGCGTAGACGCACACCGCCGTAAACACCATCAGTGTAGCGAGGATCCACCTTCTCCCACAGGCCATCCAGAGTTTCCACTTGGTTGAAGCAAGGAAACTCATACTCTATTTCACCATCATTATCACACTGGTGGACAAGGTGAAAGTGGGTGATAATGTGTGTTAGCCTAATTCTTTTTATATAGCTGTGGTGTCGTGATCTACCATATGTGATACCATCCAATTTGCATACTACACTTACAAATATGGCTGAAAACCATTCTAAATAGTCTATTGATGATATAATGGTAAAGCTCATCACCTGAGTACAGAGGTGCAGAGCCTCCAGCACCTGCAGCAGATCTAGAGCATCACACTCTGGGAAGCTCATCTGGAAGTCGTCCACTGTGTAGCAGCCTGTCAGGATATACAGTATTAGTTTTGGGAAAAGTTCATTGATGTTGAAACTCCAAGTGACAAGACACAACACAAAGCCTGTGTTGTGAGCCTCCTTCTTACCTGTGACACGGGCATGGGCTGCATACTGAGTGGAGAGCAGGTGACCAATCTGCTGGTGGGTGAGCCAAGCTGGGTCCAGCACCACCAAGTCTTGAGAGTCTGCCTTCAGGTATACCACTTCCCCCATCAGCTGCAGCTGCTGCACCACCTGCCACACAAACACAATCACTCCTTAGCAATGGTTGGTCTTGAAAACATGCAGGTACACCAATCCATGATGATGTACTTACTGGACTTTGTTTGTACCTAACCTAACAGCAACAAAATCTTGGTGACTCACCTCACGAAGGTGCTCCTCCCCTGCCAGTGGATTGACTCGCTGATGAGTCACATCAACAAACTGAGGCCAAGATACAACTGGAAACTCGCCCAAAGATGCCCTCCATTCTGCCATGGTGGTGACCACTGCCCCGAGGAAGCCAGTGACCCTTGGCACCCCCTGTGTGACCAAGAGCAGAAGTGATCAAGGACTTAGTTGAACCATCACCTTCACCCCTCCATATGACCTGGTGCCGAGAAGGTCATCAAAAAATAACCTGCAGTTTTGAATCAATAGGATGGTGCTCAAGTGGGTGCAGCAATAGGGACTGTGCAATAATGATTGAGCCACAAATGTGCTTGGTGATAAAGGGCTGAAAACTCTAGCATGACCACTACAGAATATCAAAGAAAAATGTTATTAATTTTCATTCCAATTTTTAAAAATAATTGCAACATATTTACCAGAATTGGTAGTGAAACCCGGACACCATGAGAGTATATGACAAGCAAAAACAAGGGATGGAACAATTAAAGACATTTCAGTAAACGGATAATTCAAAATCAGGTTTTTTTAAACAGCAAAAATAAGCACCAAATATACAGAGGATCTTTCATTAATAACATCCAATCATCAGCTTCCATTACACAAGACTAAAGGATAAAGGACACTTAAACACAGTCAAGTAGTAACTAACAGGACGGGAACACCAGTCAAGAGTCAAGGTGACTAACCACTTAACACAAGATAGACAAGTGATCACACGTAATAACAGCTAGATGCAGACAACATAGAATGGCCCTAAAACCAAGACAAAAATAACAAAACTCTCACATCAAAGTAAATAAAAACAAAACCAAATCTGGTTATGAAATGACAAATCCTCCAATGACCAATGGAATCAGTGGAAAAAGAAAAAATAATGTGACATCTGGAAAACTTCCTAGCCACATTATAGCACATGATTTGCACACAAGCCACATGATCCATACACACGAGGAAGATATTTGGAGTCACCTATCTGTGGAGATGGAGTGTGCCTGGTAGGGTAGAGAAGCACACACACAGTCATGCACAGGAATACCCAGAAGCAACACTTGTAGCAGGAATGGGAACCTCACTAGCTGCTGTGTTTGGACCCGAGACACTTGTTAAAGGGAAGCGTGAAAGCCGTGTGGGTTTGCATGCATCTCTCACACACATAAACAGTTGTCAAGGATTATGAAGGAACAGCAACTACGGAGGTGTTGTGAAAGTTGACAGTCATGGGACACCTCACTTCTAGCATAGGTCAAAGTTAATGCTATGATCCTCTGTGCAAATATTATATAGAAATGAATGTGTTGCTGTTAATATTTTTTTCCAAATGCCTTGGGATCATCAGCTTCATGTGTGGAGGTGTGGCACTGAGACGCACAATACCAGACCCAACACTGGTTAATATCCAAAAGGAGGATCTTTTAAAGAGAAGGTGTCTTTCATATCCACATAGAAGGTTCACCACTACCCTAACAAGCCACATTGAACATTCATGTGTGTGTGTGTGTGTGTGTGTGTGTGTGTGTGTGTGTGTGTGTGTGTGTGTGTGTGTGTGTGTCTCTGTGTGTGTGTGTGTGTGTGTGTGTGTGTGTGTGTGTGTGTGTGTGTGTGTGTGTGTGCATTTACCTAATTGTAGTCATGTCTTGTCATTTACATATATTAAAAATATTATTGGTGCCAAAACTGATCCCTGTGAGTACTCCACTTTTCACTTCTCTCAATTCTGATTAATCATCCTTTACTACTGTTCTCATTTCCCTTCCTTTGAGGTAGTTTTCCATCCAGTTCTTTAATGTTCCTTTCAATCCTCCAATGTTTTCTAATGTTTATAGTAATCTGTGTAGGAGGACATTGGTCTATAATTAAGTGGGTTTTTTGTTTTAATTTTGGAAACTGGCATTAGTTTTCTTGCTTTAAGAAAACACTTAATTATATAATTTATTGGCTTAGCCATTTCTTGTCCGATTTTCCTCTTCCTTTAATTCTTTAAATTCCTTCCTGGTTTGCACCTCCTCCTAGATATGGATAACCTCATAACTTACTCCTCAAATTTAGTTTCTTCACTTTCATTATTTAGTTTTTAGTACTTCCTTTATATTCTTTGTTTTTTCTTTATCTCTTAATTTTCATAGGTATATGTGTGTATTTACCTAGTTGTAGTATACAGGCCCTGAACTACATTCGTGTGATCCTGTTTCCGTATCTATATTTGTCTAGTTTTTCCTTCAGTTGATGTACATTCTTTGCCATTATCATCTCTTCCTTCAGTCCATTCCAAGTATCTATACTTCTTTGGGGAAAACAATTTTTTTGTATCTTTCAAACAAAATCCTTTATGCAGTATTTTATTGTGTCCTCAAATTTCTAGCCTCTCCTTTTCTTCTTAATATTAGGTCTTTTCTATTTGTTTCCTCCAGGTTGTTCATCAAATTATATATTGTGATTAACTCAACTCTCTCTTCTTTCTTTTAGTGTTGTTAAATGCAATTCTTTTAATCTTTCCTCATATGTTAAATCTTCCAATTCTGGCACCATCTTAGTTGCAATTCTCTGTATTCTTTCTGATTTCAACATATGCTTTTTTCTTGTGCGGTGACCATATTACTTCTGCATATTCCAGATTTGGTCTGATCATTGTAGTTATAATTATTCTCATCATATCTTTATCTAGGAAATGAAAAGCCATTCCTATAATCCTTAACATCATGAAAGTGTCACCAAATATTCTATTTATATGTTTCTCTGGTGATAAGTTGTCCTGTATTACCGCTCTCAAATCTTACTCTTCTTTTGCTATTGATATAACATGTGTGTGTGTGTTTGAGTGTATGTGTGTGAGAGTGTGTGTGTGTGTGTGTGTGTGTGTGTGTGTGTGTGTGTGTGTGTGTGTGTGTGTGTGTGTGTGTGTGTGTGTGTGTGTGTATTTACCTAGTTGTAATATACAGGAAAAGAGCCACACTTAGGCTCGTGCTGTCCCGTCTCTATACATCCTTTCATCCAATGTTGTCTTAAATTCATGTATTGTTTTTGCACACACAACCTCATCATGGAGTTTGTTCCAAACTGTTATACTTCTATGTGGAAAGCTATATTTCTTCAAGTCTCTTCTGCATGCTCTCTTCTTTAATTTCTTGCTATGTCCTCTTCTATCACTTACATCCCTAATCGTTAAATCTTCTCTGTCAATCATCTCCATTCCCTTTTGAATTCTAAATAATGCTATTAGGTCTCCTCTCTGTCTCCTTTGTTCCAATGTTACCAGTCCCAGTTCTCTCAGTCTTTCCTCATATGGGAGATCACTTAGCCTTGCTGGTATTTTTGTTGCTGCTCTCTGTATCCTTTCCAATTTTCTAGTATCTTTCTTCAATCTTGGTAACCACACTACCGCTGCATATTCCAATCTTGGCCGTATCATCGATGTTATTAGTTTCTTTATCCAGGTATGTGAACACTGTTCTTATATTTCTGAGCAGATTATACATTTCTCCAGTTATCTTGTTAATGTGTTTTCCCTCTGTGTGTGTGTGTATGCATGAGTGTGAGTGTGTGTATGAGTGTGAGTGTGAGTGTGAGTGTGAGTGTGTGTGTGTGTGTGTGTGTGTGTGTGTGTGTGTGTGTGTGTGTGTGAGTGTGTGTGTGCGATCGCTGTAAAATGTGCATGTTTGTCTGCAGCTATCAAAAGTAACTGTGATGAAGCACACTACTGGATATAGGTTACAGATAGTTGTAGTACATTGCATTGTAGGGGAGAGAAAGAGGGTTCAGTCACCTCACAAGAGTCAGGTTGCAGGATTGTATAGCCATCCCCGCTAACTGCCGCACCCACAGCATACGCCACACTGGCCCCGCTCCAGCCCTGCAGCACACACATACATGCGGACAGTACTTCAGTGTCCCACCACATGTATGAGGAAACAGATGCTTCACCGCACCCAATGCTAACATTCAAAGGTGCCTCAACAAAACTTGGCGAGTATAAGTGCTGCCAGAAATTTGATTTCCAGCAAGATTCTCTCTCCCAGAAAGCAATATGAAGGGATTTCAGTTTGTGTTCAGCCTGACACAGTGTTGTTGGCTCATGATGAGTGTGTGGAGTTGGCAGGCCACAGCAACTTACCAAATACA
The DNA here is from genome assembly GCA_036785275.1 of Cancer borealis. NCBI lineage: Eukaryota > Metazoa > Arthropoda > Malacostraca > Decapoda > Cancridae > Cancer > Cancer borealis. The sequence continues at coordinate 22,654 of JAXIVD010000463.1, forward strand.
ACCCCCTCAAGCAGTCAAAGTGTGGCTCACTTAGTATATTAGTAAGGAGAGAAATGTTAATAACACTCGTCTAAATATATGTTAATAAAGCATTCCTAAAAACATATTTGACTCAATATACAAATATAATTACTCTCAACTTGCTAAAAGAGAATAAATAATTGACAATATGCAAATTATTCCTTAACTTTTTTAGAATATAATAGCAAAATTAGAACATGCTACAAATGAGATGAGACCAAAATACTATTGTTGACATGCTAGTTTCGCAAGTGGTTCCTCAAAAAGCACCACTTCACTTCACATGAATCAACACAAACTTGGCAACACACACAGACACCGCTAGAAAAGTTGTAACTCAAGTGTAATATTATTTCATCCCAGGAAACAACCTTCCTAGTGAAGACTTACACTAATCCTGTTATCCTGGCACCTGGTCCTCAGGTAACACCTTCATGCAGAATGTGGCTTAAGACAATAATGCAACAACCAGAGCAGAATAATTGTTCTCAATAAGAGTGAACCATATAACAGTTATATTAGTACAGCGAGGTCATGCAATTCAGGATTTTACCATTTTGGGGGTTAAATAATAAAGGAACTTATATCATTCATGCCAGTGTAAAGCATGAACCAATAACAAATGAGAGAGGAAGTGAGGAAGGGGGGGGAGGGTACACAATCAAGTGTGTGGGGTCATGAGGTAATACTGCATGACTGCATGACTGAAACAGAACATTGTTCAATCATCACTTAACAGTGTTGCCAATATCCTAACAATCGCTGTACACTCAACCCACCTTGGGGCCTTGACATTACAAACCTGAACATTGTCACACCAACACTCACCACAGGGAACTGGTAACCTTTGAGTTAGTGTTGCCTTGGTGTTACTAGTGCTGGAGACAACATTGGCAGAACTTTCACACTATTCTGCCCATTAAATCTTAGGGAGAGGCTGTTCACATGCCAAGTGTTATCTGTAATTACCTAAATGTTCCTCCACCTGGATGCATAACCTTCTGTGATCTGGTGCACATGATCCTATCTATTGGTAATGCACTTGAGTGATTTATCTACTTCAAAACAACCCTAAATAATCTACAAAATTCTGTAGACTTGACTGAAACACTTGTATATGAATCTAACTGACATGGTAGACATAACCCAGACTAACCTGGGTGACCTTGGCCTTGCAATCAGCTAGGTACTGCTTGAGGGCGCGGGTGGCAGCTGATCCGGGGGCTGTGGCGTCCATCACAAAGACAGTGTCGTGCAGCTCAAACACATCTCCAAACAAATCAAGCAGCTTCTCCTGATGAAGTCATGTGATGGGTGAGTGAAGAGAAGGTGAAAAGTTTGCATGTGACAACCACACTCCTGATGTGAACTCACATACACTGCGCCCTCCTATTTTGTGTGAAATTAGTCAACATTACAAGCCACAAAATTTTTATTGGCAAAATTGGAATAATTAACCTTATGGTGATTTTAGTCATATTTTTGTCATTGTCCTTGTTTGTACAAGAATACATGTAATTATACATCTTACAATAAAGAAAAATATAGAAAAACATAAACATTATCATTATCCATAAGAAAATTCATTCAAATGACCATTTTACTGTACCTGGGCTTGCAGAGATGGAGATTGGTCTTGGTCGCTAAATTGGAATATCACAAAATTGGAACCCGCAAAATTGGAGGGAGCACTGTATGTTATTTCTAATATTTGAGTAAGGTTCTGATCATGCCATTTATATTTACTGGTGACTCCCATAATTGGAGACTTAGCCTTCAAGAATACACTTAAAGTGGAGGGAGAGTTTGGACTTTCATGAGGCAGCTCCAGTTATTTGTGTTATGGTGTCAGTTTGTTCCCGCACAAAGCACCATGTTGTCTGCTCTACCTTTTGTGTTGATATCTATTTAAATGCCTTCCAGGAGGTACAGGGTTATACTATTACCTCAATTTTTGATTGGATTAAGTTCGTGAAAACCCAATTGTAAACTGAACCAGTATACCAAAGTTATATCTTAATGGGATGAAAAAGGATGAGTGATTAACGGTCTCTCAGCCAAACTTTTTTATGAATTACAATGGGTTAACATCGTGGTTAGGTTCCTAAAAACCCTGACTTTAAGTGTAACCAAAAACCTAATAGGCCTAGTGTGGCTCCCATCTCAGGATTATGTCATGTTTAAACAAAATGAGAGACAGCGCGGGGCATAACAATACACTCAAAGCTTACAAGTAAATCATACCTTTGTTTCATTTCATTGCTTTTTTAACAAACAATTAAGTTTAAATGAGAAATATGACCAAACACCATCTTTTCTAATACTCTAGGAACGTAATCTTTACTTATGTAAAGGTTATGTTCCTAGGATACTACAGTGGCTGGGTGAAAGGAGCTTATGTACTTATGTGTGAGGACAAGTGTTACTATAATGGTAAGTGGTGTTATAATCATGCACAGTCCAATCTGTGTTTCCCTTCAGTCCTGTAGCCAGTAAGGATGTTGCATGTTTCTCCTTATACAGGCAACAATAAACAGAAGTCACCCTCCTACTAAGGCATGTACGCTGATCCTGTGGTAAGTGTATTGTTACTAACTCTTCCCTGGGGTCTCAGGGGCTCTTCACACCCCAGGTAAGGATCCACACAAGTGTGAAGGGAGTAGATTTTACAATAACAACATACATGTAATAATGTACCAAGCTCAAGTGTGATGCAGGAAAGACTGGGTGGCTCAGTTGTGTGAGTTTGGTAGTGAGATATGAGGGCAGTGCTAAGCACCTTGGTTTGACTCTGAACTTGGCAAACTGAGAACAATGACATGAAAATGATGACGTCATATAGTCAGGAGGAACATGTTAAATAATGTTTAGGCAGCATAGAAGAAACTCATGGAGTGTTACACGATATATAAAAACAATCTTGATACTTTTTGAACACACCTCATAGACTTATTTGTCATTTACTTTCTGGTTACAGAACTCTGGCACAAATACATATTTTCTTTACCTGCAGCAAATGGACCTGTGGTGCCACAAACTCCCCTTGAAGGTTGCGGTGGCACTGGGCAGCGTCAGCATGTGTGGCAATCAGTGCAACTTTGGCTGGCTTGCTTGGCTTCCCTCGCATGTCTGCAAAGTAACATGGTCAGGTTACGGTTCTCTCTTAAAATGCTCAAGACAAAACAATGATAATAGTAAGATGTATCAAACCACATACTTCCCTAAAAATAAAGCAAAGAAAGCCTGTTATAGTTAAATTTATAGTTATTCTCTAATCTCAACAAGAATGCATCCTTGGATACATTAATGAGATAATTGGCATGAAGAATCTGTGATAATGGAAGTACTAACTGAGTGGTTCCATGGGTGGGATGCGTGCCTGCAGGAAGGACAGCCAGAAAGAACACTGCTGCAGCTGCACGTCAAAGGGTTGGTTGAGGGAGAACACCACAAGATGGACGCAGGAAGTGTTGCCAATAAAGTGGTCATACACAGGAAAGTATGCCTCGTGACCTGAGAATTCCCACAACGACAGTTCTCCAACTCCAGAGATGGTGATCTGATTGGAGGAATACTAATGTTAACAGTCTACTCCTAGTCACCTCATTATCATTATCATTACAACATCTTGACTCCATTAATTACACTAAGCAGTTTGGTATCTCGACCATCAGCAGCACCATAAGGGAAACAAAGAGTAGAATTCAGACAGTTTCATAGACAAATGATGTGCTTAGTGAATGAAACCAGTCACACTTTCAATGTATATAACTGAAGTGAACATTTATTTTGTTATTGTATCTGAGCACTAAGGTGAGGTAAAGGCTCGACACAGTTACTGAAAAATGAAACATGCCACAAATACACTGAATATTCCATTGTTTTGTTTCAGTATGAGGAAAGTGAGAGGTGAGGTGAAACATGGATTACCTGGTGAGGTGAAACATGGGTTACCTGGTGAGGTGAAACATGGGTTACCTGGTGAGGCATGAGACCACTCCTTACCCACCTGCTGGACATCAATGCCTTTGGTGTAGTTCTCACAAGGTTCAAACGTGAGGGAGTTCTGGCGTGAGCTGAGAGGTGACTCCATCTCAAAGTGACCTTTCATGCTGGAACAACCTGTAAAGAAGGAGTTTTTTCTATTTTCTTGTTTATATTACATGTTCAGTAATTCACACTCTTACCTTAACTTTTCTAAGGTAAAGTGGTAATGTTCTATTCTCAAAATTTAAATAACTTTTCTATTGTAAGCACTCCTTGCTTCACAAAATTGTTTCATTCCTCAATTACCACTTTGTTTCACATGCTCCTTAACCCTGTCCTCACATCCTAATGCCATTCAAGTAACAAAAGTGATAACATAAAGGTCACTATTCCTCTCTTGTTGTTGTGAGTCAGCCTCTGAAAACTAACACTTACTTTTCCCAACAGAGCCAATAGATGTGGTGGAGGTGCTGCTCTTACTCCTACGGAAGAAGGAGGAGAAATAGCCCGTTTTGAGAGTGTCAACAAGGGCTGTCTTGCCCGTTCCTGAGTGACCGAGGAACTTCACTTTGATACGTGGGATGGACGCAGGACTTGGGATCAATTGCTGGATGTACTCTTCTCGCTGCTGCTCCTGTGTGTGGGAGGGACGGAAAGTGTTAGATCCTATAATATCAGATGTTATAGTTTACACTAGGTCACAACAGCCCACAGTATGTAATGCCTTACTCCTCTGAGCCTGTTAAGAAAGTTACACTAGATCACAACAGCCCACAGTATGTAATGCCTTACTCCTCTGAGCCTGTTAAGAAGGTCAGCAATGTCATCGTAGCCTTGAGCCATGGCTGACACCTCTGCTAGGATCCCTTCACGGCTCTTCTGCTCCACAGTGCATCCAGCCAGGCACAGACACCTGGTGAGAGTTGATAACAATATTGATGCTGCTGCTGCTGCTGCTAAACATAAACACACAAAGACATACACACACGAAAGCACGCACAAACTACACAGTATGGATTACAGATAATTTGTCACCTGAGAAACATATTAATAAAATCACAGAAGATACATATCAGCTGCTGAGAAATATAAGAATGGCTTTCAAATATCTGGATGCAGAGATGATTAACAAATTGATAACATCATTGATTCCACCAGTTAGAATATACAGCAGTGATTTGGTCACCACATAAAAGGAAGGGAATAAAGATGTTTGAGAGAATACAAAGAGCAGCTACAAAAATGGCTCCACATCTGAGAAATTGACCTTATAAAGAAAGACTTTCTCCTAAGCTGAAACTACCAACTCTTGAGAAAAGAAGAGAAAGAGGAGACTTTATAGCAGTGTATAGAGCATCAAAAGTCTGGAAAAAATTGATAGAGATGATCTGTTTGTGTGTTAGGACAGAACAACAAGAGGACACGAGAACAAACTGAAAAGGACTACATGCAAGAGACATAAAGAATACACCTTCCCATATAGAAGCATAGAAGCCTGGAATAAACTAGATGCAGAAGTAACTAATGTAACAAATATTCATGATTTCAAAAGCAAACTGGATAATAGTAAATTTGGAGATGGGACAGTATGAACATCGGTCCTTTCCTGTATATTATAACTAGGTAAATACACATACACACACACACACACACCTCACTAGTTCTGTGTGGCCATGTTTGGCAGCCAGATGCAATGGGTAGAGACCAGTCTTGTTGGGCACGTCAACACTGCATCCAAAAGCACACAGGGTCTGAGCAAGGGAAAGTAGACCCTCCCTAGCCACAATATGGATTGGTGCTTCACCCAACTGTGCAGGAAGAATGGCAGGATGTTCACTTTAGCAGAAACATAATGTGTGTTAACTCAAGCATTTACTGTGTTATGTACTTAAAATCTGAAGAACGCTGCATGGTATGATATAAATATGATGAGTATTATATGATTTTCTTGAATTTATAGATTGTGAATGCAAATATTACACGATGGAAAGTGGTACCTATACTATTCACCTAATGAAAAATACATTACTTTTTCTCATCTGCTGTCTATGAATAGGAGTTTCCTGTAAAAATTTTCCTCAACTATCTATACATCTCAATTACAACTCATGAACAGCAATTATCAATTATCAAACTTGTAATAGCATCTTGGCACACATCACACATAAAGAGCCGGACACTGACAGGCATGGGACTCAAGGTTAAACAACACTCACATCATCTGTAATATCCGTGTTGGCTCCAGCATGAAGGAGGATACGGGCAGTCTGGATGTGATGGCGGGCCAGAGCGTGGTGGATGGGCGTGGCACCGTGGGCATCTTGGGCATCCACACAAGCACCGGCACCTACCAACCCACGCACACACTCCACATGACCCCGCCCACTGGCCACATGAAGGGGGGTTTGGCTCTCCTAGGGGCATGTTAAGTTGTGTTAGCATGGTATGGTGTGGTGTGGTGTGGCGTGGTGTAGTGTGGTGTGGTGTGGTGTGGTGTGGTGTGGTGTGGTGTGGTGTGGTGTGGTATGGTGTGGTATGGTATGGTATGGTGTGGTGTGATGTGGTGTGGTGTGGTGTGGTGTGGTGTGGTGTGGTGTGGTGCTCATTAAACTTTACAAAACCTATACCTTTTATTCTACTTCTCTCACAAATAATTAATTGCCTTTCAAACACTCAAGTTCAATATATAAGTATTCTTTGAACATGCAAGGTTAGTGTTGTGAAAGTGATAGGTGTACTATGTGGTAAACCCTAAATGTTGAAAGGATTACCATATATAAGGGTACTGACTTTGACCTTTAAAAATTGTATGAAATGGAGCCTTAAAGTAAGTGGGTAATGTTGGTAAGTTTTGCAAAGTTGTGGTACATTCTAACAAAGATATTTTCAGAATCATTCCATGTTATAAAAGTTAGACATTTTCCAGATTTTTAGTAATTTTGTGTTGCATTGTTGTCAGAAAGTTGTTAATATAGACAACTAAACAAATCCAAGTCAAATATAACCTGTCACAAATAAACCTGCGCCAAATAACAAGCAAGAGGCAAGTCCATCGTGCCTCTATAAAGCCTACTCACGCCAACGGTTTGTGTTATAGAAAAAAAAGAAAAAAAAATCTTCTTGGTTGGTGGAGGTCATTATATCCCTGAAAGAAGTATGTGGTAAAGAATTAAGTTATATGTAGACTTTGGAAAGTAAAGTGAAGAGTCCATAACAAATAGGATAAGTTGGAGTCTATCAAATAATTGAGGTAAATAAAATTATAATAATTGGCAGCAAAACAGATAAAAATGTATTCCAGGTAGAAAACTCAGTAACAAGTCCATTGTGATGTAAATTAAATGAAAAAGAAAGCATGAAGTAACATACTCTAATGAAAGAAAAAAACCACTGCACCTCTTAAGTAACATAGAGGGAAGCACAAGGAGAAGAAGCACATAGAGTCTAGGTGGTGAAGCTGGACCCACCTTGTCTGTTAGCTCAGTGTTGGCCGAGGCAGAACACAAGTGGTGGACGATGCGAGGGAACCCGTGCCAGACTGCTATGTGCAGCGCTGTCTCTCCATGCTACACACACACAACAAGTCATTGGGAGGAGCAGTGGGCCAGCCGACATGAGCATACATGGAGCAGTGCCAAGGTGGATGAATGGATAGAAGAATGAGGTTTAACAGCCACATTCCATCCATCCATCCATCCATCTTTCTAGTGGTGCACTATTCCTTAACATCTACCTTGGCTACCAGCATTACGGTACAGCATCACTAGTGCTTGGTGCCAACTATAACTCTGGTAATGTAATGCTCTAAAACTGAAAATGTTACTATGAACAGTGTGTCATCCTCTATTAATCTATAAACAGAAGTAATAATAAAGTAATATGTAGCCATGATATGTAATGCTAACAAAGTGTACACTTACATCATCTTGAAGGTCAATGTTCATGTTACAAAGACACAGGTTCTGCACCACCATAGTGTGTCCGTAGCGGCAGGCAACGTGCAGACACGTCTCTCCATTCTAGGAAACAATAGGTGACCACTTATAGAAGGCACTGTTCAGCCTTGAACAGTACATGAGGTTTTATTTGTGCCATATTGATTTCAATCTGATTTATACACAACATGCTACGATATATTGTTCCTGTGATTCTTAATCAATCAGTGTCAAATGGCGTTCCATCTCACTGGCTAAACATGTATAACTGACATGACTGAACCTACCTATTTCTATTAATGATGAGAAGTTGAATATATAACTAATGATTACATTACACTTTATCTTACCTTATTAGATGAGTTAATTTGTGCTCCTTGCTCAATAAGGTAAGCAATGATGTGTGCATGACCTTGACGGGCAGCCCAGTGCAGAGGTGTATCTCCCTGGCTATCTGTATTCTCTATCCCTCCTCCCTTCTTCACTAGGAACTTGAGAGCATCCAGTTGCCCCAGACCACATGACAGATGGATGGCACTCTCTCCATGCTGAAAGGAGACATTCAAACACACCAGATGAGAGGAGCAAGAAAAAGCGTATGATTGGTTACATAACAGTGGACGAGAAATTAAGAAGAATGTATGAAGAGTCAAACCACTATGTTGTGTTAGGAAAGATAAATATAATAGGTAGATGGGAGTATGGCAGGAGAAATGGAAAGGTGAGTAAGGTGTTAGCTAATGAAAGGATGGATAGGATAGAGACTAAAGAGAAGTATGAAAGGAAGGTATGTGAAAGACTGACAGAGGCTAAGTTGACAGTTGCAGACGGAGTAAATGTTAGTGAGGTATTTAGGGTGTTCAAAGATGCAGCTGAAGTATAGACAGATGAGATAAAGGAGGCTATAGAAGGAAAGAGGAGACCATATAAAAAAAATGCTGCAAAGGAATGTGGTAGAGGAGATAAGAGTGAGAAGGAGAAAGGATTACAAGTCTTGGAATAGGAAGGTTAAAGAGTCAGCACAAGAGTATTAAAGGAAAGTAGATGATGAATTTAGAGAGGATGAAGTTTGTGTAAGTGGTAAAGAGGAGGTAAAAGAACTTATAAAGAAAGATCAGACGAAAGGGGAAGCAATAGTCAAGCATGTGTGTGTGTGTATGTGTGTGTGTGTGTGTGTGTGTGTGTGTGTGTGTGTGTGTGTGTGTGTGTGTGTGTGTGTGTGTGTGTGTGTGTGTGTGTGTGTGCAGGAAGGAATCTATAAAGAGGAATTAAAGAAAGTAAAAGACAATCATATATGAGTTCAAGCTGCAGGTATGAATGGCATAACTCCAGACATGTCAAAATAAGGCGGAGAAACAGTGGTGGAATTTATGTGTGTGATATGTGACCTTGTAGAGAGACAAAGAGAAGTACCAGATGAGTGCAAGAAGGGTTTTATCATACCCCTGCATAAAGGTAAAGGTTGTAAAGATGAGTGTAATAATTATAGAGCGATAAGTTTGCTTAGTGTGACAGGAAAAGTGTTTGGGAGTATCCTGATGGAGACATTGATGGCAATAATTGAAGAGCAAGGACAGTTTAGGAAAGGAAAAGGATGTGTGGATCAGATATTTGCAATTAAAATGATGATAGAGAAGTGTTAAGGAAGGATGAAAAACTGTACGCAGCCTTTGTTGACTTAGAAAAGGCATATGATAAAGTTGATAGGGAAGCTCTTTGGAATGTTCTGAAAATTTATGTTTTTGGAGGACAGTTTTTGCCATGAGTGAAGGCATTTTATAGGAAGGCAAGTGCGTGTGTGCAGATGGATGGATGAAGAGCTAAGGGAAAGTTTTCCTATAGGATTTAGGTGAGAAAAGGATGTGTGGTGTTACCATGGCTGTTTAATATTCATAAAGATGGATGTATGGATAAGTTGAAAGCTAAAGCGAGGCATGTAGATGCAAGATTGTAAATAAATGGCAGTGGTTGCATGTTTGTTTACAAAGGATGAAGAGGAACTTTAGATAATGGTGAATGAATTTTATAGTGTATGTACAAGAAAAAAGGTGAATGCTTGGAAAAGTAAGGTAATGGTGTTTGAAAGTAAGGAAGTAGAGGTGATTGACTTTAATACATCTTATAGGGTGAATGTGCCAACAAAAGGAAAGTGTGAAGTATATTTAGGATAGAAAATGGAAGAAATGAAAGAGTTTAAATATTTGGGAAAGACAGTTTGGATTCAGAACAGAAAGATTGTGTCACCAACTTATTAAGTTTTTACTCAAGAGTAATAGATATAACACAAGAAAGAGATGGATGGGCGGATTGCATATATTTAGACTTAAAAAAGGCATTTGATAAGGTCCCGCACAGATTACTATGGAAGTTGGAACACGTTGGAGGATTGAAAGGAACATTAAAGAACTGGATGGAACACTACCTCAAAGGAAGGGAAATGAGAGCAGTAGTAAAGGATGAAAAGTCTGAATGGAGAGAAGTGAAAAGTGGAGTACCACAGGGATCAGTTTTGGCGCCAATAATGTTTTTAATATATGTAAGTAAATGACATGACAGAAGGAGTAAGCAGTTACATAAGTCTATTTGCAGATGATGCAACATTACTAAGAAAGATAGGAAACCACAAGGATTGTGAGGAGCTACAGAATTATATAAACAAGATATATGAATGGAGCAAGACATGGAAAATGGAATTGAATGCCAAAAAATGCCATGTATTGGAAATGGGAAAAAGTGCAATGAGACCCTCATGGACATATAAGTCAGGGGAAAATATTATATCAATAACAAAAGAAGAGAAAGATTTGGGACTGTTAATACAGGACAACTTATCACCAGAGAAACATATAAATAGAATATTTGGTGATGCTGAGGAATATACGAGTTTTTTTTAATTTCCTTGATAAAGATATGATGAGAATAATTATAACTACAATGATCAGACCAAAACTGGAATATGCAGAAGTAATATGGTCACCGCACAAGAAAAAAGCATGTGTTGAAATTAGAAAGAATACAGAGAATTGCAACTAAGATGGTGCCAGAATTGGAAGACCTAACATATGAGGAAAGATTAAAACAAATGCATTTAACAACACTAAAAGAAAGAAGAGAGAGAGGTGATTAAATCACAATACATAAATTGATGAACAACCTGGAGGAAACAGATAGAAAAGATCTAATATTAAGAAGAAAAGGAGAGGCTAGAAATTTGATGGGAAACAAGAACAAAATTCAGAAAGGAATTAGTTTGAACGATACCAAAAAGTACAGTTTTCCCCAGAAAAGTATAGATACTTGGAATGGACTGAAGGAAGAGGTGATAATGGCAAATAATGTACAACTGAAGGAAAAACTGTACAAATATAAATACATCGACAGGACCACATGAGATGCATACAACACCAAGGTAAACACTCACCTTGTTGGCCAAGTTGACATCAATATTCTGGGCAACAGTGAACAGTTTTTCCAGTCCTGGCAGGTTACCTTCCTCCACCGCCGCTACCATGGCTGACAACACAAAACTGGAGTCCTGCAAAGCATCACTGGTGATGATAGGGTGATCAAGATGCCAAAACAGGATTGATTTGATGCATGTCATCATAATGATGATGATGGTGATGATTGTGATGATGACAAAAGCAAGAGACAGTAATGATTCTGAATAATAACAATGATAAGGATAATGAAGTTATCTTAATGACAATTAGCAACAACTCCATAGAAACATTAGGAGATTGTGACATGAAAATTAGCTCATAATAATACTGATGTAAAACATACATGTGTACAATATTGGAGATAATAAATACAACCTCAGAATGACCTCAGAACTCCTATTTGTCACACACCTACTAATAAATCCCAGTATCTTATTGGCCCTATTTCTAGCTATAATACACTGTTCCCTGGGGCGCAAGTCACTGCTTATTTGAACTCCTAAGTCCCTCACACTATATGACCTTCCTAAGGCAGTGTCATTTAATGTGTAGTCTACAGGCCTATTACCTTTACCTACGCTCATAATGCTACACTTGTTAACATTAAACTGCATCTGCCATTTCTTTGACCACTCGTACAGCCTATTTAAGTCATCCTGCAGCATCCTAGCGTCATCTAAATTCTTTACTGGTCTTCCTATCTTTGTGTCATTGGCAAATTTACTGATATCACTGTTTATTCCTGTCTCTAGGTCATTTATATAAATTATGAATAACAACGGTCTTAGTACTGATCCCTGTGGTACCCCACTAGTGACATTACCCCATTCTGATTTCTTCCCATTAACCTGTACCCTCTGTTCCCCACTAGTAAGCCATCCCCTAATCTATTCTATTATCTTCCCACCTATGCCATGAGCCTTAACTTTACTTAACAGTCTCCTATGGGGTACTCTGTCAA